>CAUYQV010071534.1:0-12927 GCA_963574575.1 Galagoides demidoff | reverse complement strand
TTCTGTGGTTCATCTTACAAGGGTACAAGTGAATCTTTCTATGAGTAGAATATGAACGTTTTAACACAATAACTAAGAAAATGACATGAAGGCTATGTTAACCAGTTTGATGGAAGTGTTTCAGATTGTGTGTGAAAACACTACACTGTACCCCAGAAGTGCATTAATGTACACAGTTACCATTCAATTAAAAAAAAAGAAATATGGGGACTTTCCATTAATAATGGCAGAAGATATTATTCTCTTCCAAAGGTAAAGTTAAGACAGTGTCCCTGCTCGAAGGTTGTGGCTCAGTGAGTAGGGCGCCAGCCACATACACCAGAGCTGGCAGTTCGAACCCAGTCCAGGCCTGCCAAACAACAATGACTACTATAACAAAAAAATAGCTGGGCATTGTGGAAGGTGCCGGTAGTCCCAGCTACTCGGGAGGCTGAGGCAAGAGAATCACTTAAGCCTAACAGTTTGAGGTTGCTGTGAGCTGTGATGCCACAGCACTCTACCAGGGGTGACATGGTCAGACTCCATCTCAAAAAAAAGTGTCTCCCCTTCATCTTTGCTCATTATTAAATCCAAGAAATTCAAGAAGATATAAATGTTGGCTTAAAAACATATATATTTGTTCCTATAGTGACATCAATGTGAATTCTGGAATTTTATTTATTAATTTATTTTAAATACATATTTTTTCTTATTTCAAATTAATATGAGGCTAAAAATGCTTTGAAAATAGAGGTTCTCTTTCTATTGTTACCTTCACAAAATATGCATTACTTAGCAATTCAGATAAAGACTTTTCACTCAAAGAGTACAGTAAATTAAACCATGATACTAATGAAAGTAGTTTTTGGAGATATTCAGAAAAAAAACAAAGATCTTAGAATACATATATACATATATTCACATATGTATATTTTTATGATTTTTACATCACTATTAATACTCACGTATTCTAGTTACCTAACATTCAGACAGGATGTGAATAAGATAATCCAGGGTGAGAAAAATGACTGCAATTCCTCAACAATTTATTTCTAGCATCTTCTTCTTTTTATTAAATAATTATTATTATTTTTTATTGTCTGGAATTCATTGAGGGTACAAGAATTAGGTTACACTGATTGTGGTTGTTAGGTAAAATCCCTCTTGTAATTGTGTCCCACCCCTGAGAGCTGTGCCATACACCACGACCCTCATTGCTCTCTCTCCTCCCCGCTCCTCAACCCCTCATTCCCCTGCCCCCCACCTTGTAGCTCATCTACTGCCTTCGTATTAGAATTGAGTAAATTAGATTCTTGCTTCTCCATTCTTGTGATGCTTTACTAAGAAGAATGTGTTCCACCTCCATCCAGGTTAATACAAAAGATGTAAAGTCTCCATCTTTTTTAAGAACTGAATAGTTTTCCATGGTATACATACACCACAGCTTGTTAATCCATTCACGGCTGGTGGGCCTTTGGGTTGTTTCCACATTTTGGTGATTCTAAATTAAGCTGCAATAAACAGTCTAGTGCAAATGTCCTTATGGTAAAAGGATTTTTTTCCTTCTGGGTAGATGCCCAGTAATGGGATTACAGGATCAAATGGGAGGTCTAGTTTGAGTTCTTTGAAGGTTCTCCATACTTCTTTCCAAAAAGGTTGTATCAGTTTGCAGTCCCACCAGCGTGTAAAAGTGTTCCCTTCTCTCCACATGCATGCCAGCATCTGCAGCTTTGAGACTTTGTAATGTGGGCCATTCTCACTGGAATTAGGAGATATCTCAGTGTGTTTTGATTTGCATTACTCTGATGGTCAGGGATGATGAGAATTTTTTCAAATGTTTGTTAGCCATTTATCTGTCTTTGTCAGAGAAGGTTCTGTTCATATCTCTGGAGCCAGACAAGGATATCCACTATTGCCACTATTGTTCAACATCGTGCTGGAAGTTCTAACCAAGGCAATCAGGGAAGAGTAGGATATAAAGGGCATCGAAATAGGGTCAGAGGAAGTCTAGCTTCTTAAACCACCAGTATGAACACATGCTTATTATTCTTATTGATTACTATGCATACTCAAAACACATTCCTATATGCAGTTTGAATAAATTAAGAGTTTTATTTTAAATAAACTTCAAATAAAAGAATTAACTGTCAGCAATAGTTTCCAAATAATTGCTACACAAAGTCCAAGATAGCTCAGTCTCAGTCTAGAAAACTGAAATTTCTTCCTGTTTGACCTGATAATAATCATTTGATGGATAGAAAAATCTTAACCTAAAACACATGCCTCCTTTATGATACTTGGATTTGGGTGTCCTTGGTACTTAGATGAGAGGGCCTTAACATTTTTAAAGATAAGTGTTCAATGGATTATGAACAAAAAAGTACTCTCGCTTTTTATAGGATTTTTTTTTTCTATCAACAGCTTGGAAGTTGGGTCTCTAGAGGTAATATTTGTAAATGTTCTCTCTGCTAGAAATTTTACTATAAATAAAAATTTCAGTACTCAAAAACATACTAACACCACTGCCACTCTAACTAACCTGATGACTAATAATTGACTAATCATTTAAATAGAAAATGGCATCCACGTTGAATATAGTACTATGAGGTGGCAAAGGGAGACCTCAGTGCAGGTGTTCAGTGCGTAATGACAGGGCCAAATAAATAAGGAAATATTGTTTGGAAACACAGCTCTGGGGATCATAAACATATATACATCAGGTTCAGTTATTAGAACAGATAAAGTGGGTTGTCTTGATGACAAAGTTAAGTTCAAAGCCATGGATTTGTGCTCACTAGCCTGTTTCTTTAGTGGTCCATAGACTACAACTGACCCATTAAATGGTTGGATTCAGCCAGGGTTAGGTTTTTGCCAGATGGTTATTATGAAAAAAGGAGGGAGGGGTACAAATAATAGAGAAGGGATTGAAATAATGAACTTTTTAAAGAAGGATGTGAAGGTGGAATAGAGGTGTTAAAAGAGGCAGAAAGAAGAGGAGCCACAGACCCAAGGCATCAAAGATTCCCAGACTAAGTATTTTGGGAAACTTTGGGTGAAAAAGTAAAATCTATTTGAGCTTATGGTCAGATTTTTGTCTGCAAAATATGTAACCTCAGAAGTGATAAACTTAAGTGCAATCATAAGGATAAGGTAAAATGAAGTTCTCCTGTTCCTGTGTTTTCATAGTAGCCTGTATGTAATTCTACTCTAGCACTTGTATAGAGTAGAATTGTGGACGATTTTGTAGTCGCTGGTTTTATGTGATTTTCTTCTTGTCAACAATTGGAGTCACAGCAGAGTAGGAAAAACAACTTGTTTATACCTATTTCCTGGCTCTGGAAAGATGTCCAATATGAGCTTTAATTGCTAGAATTTAATTAACGAACTATCAATTTTTAAGCTTAACTGCATGGTGTGGGTATAGGTGTTTGTGTGTATCTATCTATCATGCACGCATGTGTATATGGTGTCATACTGAGTGCCATTACATATAGCCAGCTACATTTAGTTTCTTTAAATATGGACAATATACCAGCATTTACTCCGAGGTAGTCATCACATGCTTTGCAGTGCTACATAAAAAACACTTTAAATCATTGGTCTCTTAGTGGAAATTTCTGATGCTCTCATATGCATTCCTCTCTATATAAATTGTATAGTCATTGTATAAAAACTTTACCTCTTTTATTATTATCTTGTATTTTCCAGGTGGGCAATATTTTTGAACTATAAATTTTATAATTAATCCTCTGAGCTCTCAAATTTTCCATGGAAGGAAAAAAAAAGTTGACTTCTTAGCTCTTATGCGTTTGTTGAGACAAAAGCTTGTCTTATCTCTTGATTTTAGCATGTTCTATTATAAATAGTACTCTTAAAATATTTCCAGTATGGACTTAGAATTTATTGCAATTTAATCATCTTAAGAGTAACTGAATGTGGAAAGTTTTATGTTAAATATATAAATTACAGTCCATTATATCTGTGGGAAATAGCCTAAGAGAGTGAAATAGAATAAAATTCTAATTCTTGTATTACAGCCTTAATCAGCCAACTTCTGCTATTTCCAAAGTATAAAAAGGTGCGAAATATTTGAAAATTTTTTTCTTTTATTTTCTTGAATTATATTTTATTTAACATTAAAAGCTTAGTTGGAAGTATTTATAGAATTATCACCTTTAGAAATAGATTAGTTCTCTCTTGTAGTTAATAACAAATTAAATGTCTAAAATCTCTTGCCATGCATATAGTTACATAAACTAAATAATAATTCCAGAGTATATTGTATTTCCAGTTGTCCAAGCATCAGATTAACAGTGAAAAATTCTGCCCATGAAGTGACTGGTCCACCAAGGCCTACCGATAACGCAAATATTTGATTTCAGTGTTTACATCAATTATTTTTCATTGTCTGACCAGTAAGCTAATGTCTTAGGGTTCAGTAATAGTTGTTTATTGACATAGCCTTTTTAAGAATAATCTTTACTGATATCTGCATTGGCTTGAATGCAGTTTGCATCTTAGTAGAATACTCCTAAAATTGTTCATTTTACACGTGTTTTCTAGTTTTGAGTGAAGTTAGAACTAACTGTGGACAGCTAGGTTGTATTTATGACATCTTTGTAAGGAGTTTATGCATGGTTCCACAAATATGTTTACTTTCCTTATAGGACATACAGTTATTCAAAATTTGAATTTTAAATGGACTGAATGCAAACTAGAAAACAAAGTTGCTGCCATAAAGGGATTGAGTGGAATTACTATGTAGTGTTGGATACGGCAAGTAAATAAGAAAATTGTGTATGTGTGTCGTGTATGATATCCAGGAAATCTGTTATTCACCGGGGTGATGATATTTATGCACCTTCCAAAAGTTGAAAGACATAGTTAATGTGATCCTAACACACAGAATATGGCCAAAGTGAATAATTTGGTCCCAGAACTGCAATACTGCAATGTTACGTGAATTTGAATCATGTATATACGTATCATTCATTGGTTTCTAAAAGTTTAATTTCCACATTACCTAAGCCTAAATATTGATCATCTTTTGTTTTTATTGGCTTTTATTGACAGATTTCCTGTGGTGCTCTCTCCCAGATATCAAAATGAACTGTTGGAAATTGAAAAAAGGTATGAATTCAATCCAATAACCGTGTGAAAGTACAGGACATGCCCCCGTCCTTTCTTAGAACTCTACGTCCACTCCCCCCACTCACTACTGACATAAACACGCACAGCCCCCCTCTATCATTGCCTTTTCCTCTCTCTTACCTGTTTATTTCCACTCATGGTTTACAGCACTACACCTGACGGTATAATATAATTGATACAAAACAATCTGTGAGTCTCTTAACACGGGGAAGGCTGCCAAGCAGGCCATGTGACAACAAGAGCACACGAGCCTTTCCCTGGGCTGCGTGTACGTCCCTCTCGGCCCAGCCCCACCACCCTGGGACTGCTTCGCGTGCAGAGAGGGCTCCCTGGCCATGGCACTGTCGTCCTCCTGACTGTCCTATCAACACTGAGGTTTCTTCTAGTGTTATCATGCGGAGTGGACTTTGGAAGTGCATTTCCTGAATGGAAAGAACAGGGTGACACCACAATGGATTGATTTGTGATTACTTGTAAAACATAACTAAGATTCTCAGAGGTAATTGAAAGGCATTTTCCAGAAGACAGCAGAGACTGCAGCGTGGAGCCACTGGCTGAACTCACATCGCCTCAAAGGATATAGTTCCTGCGATGCAGCTAATGTTCCTTGTACCTAGGCTTCTTATTTTTATCATCATTGATTTACAGTTTCATATTGAATAAGTCCAAGCTCATTCATTTACATCTTTTACATTTTTTATATCTCCAGTTCTCACAAGTACAATTAGAACATAATTTTTCCCCATTAACTACTGTTATTTTTCCTGGCCTAACCACACGCTAGCTTCACAGGAAGGCAACAGACAAAAGAAGCACTCTCAAATGTTTCAATGCCTTTTCCAAAGAAGCATGTCAGCAAATTTAATCTCCTTCCTTCACTGTTTTACCACTTACCAGGCAGTTGAGAAAACAGTAAATATTTATTAATTTCTTAAAACTCAGAAAATATAAGAGTATATAATTGGCTTATTTTTAACAGAAAGAAGAAAATAATTTTCTGAATACTTACACTTGTCCTGCTAAACAACTTAAACAAATATAATAAAGAGCTGTTATGAGCCCAACTACAAGAGGGACTCTACCTAACAAACACAATGTACTTGTTTGTACCCTCACATTAACCTCAAATTAAAAACAAACAAAAAAAGCTGTTATAAAGACTTAAGTGAGGTTTTAAGCTTATTTGCTAATGGCATGTGTCTGTGAATAGACCACAATTTAAATATTCATAGATCATTTACCACCAGAGAAAGGAAACAGAATAGCCAAGTAGTGTTAAAGAAACCCTTTGACTTCATCTTATTTACACTCAAGTTTTCACGTGAAAAATAACATAATCATCGTCAGAGTTTAAAACAAAATGCTGCTGCTGGGGATTGGAATTGAGTTCTTCTGAAAGCCAGGAAAGCATTTATATTCGTACACATATTCCAACAACAATTGATATGGATTCTGATAAATACGTCAACTTTAGTTTCCTTCTCACATATGATACATGAAATTAGATTTAACAGTGTTAATAGTGAAGTTTTTTGTATGCTTATTACTATAGTTTATGAAATACAAGCAGTACCAGATAATTAGTTTAAAATCATTCGACAACACAAATATTCTTCTAAATATGATACATAATAGGCCTCATTCAGCCAAGATTACAGTGCCGCTAGATCATTATTTCTGACATTCAGCACTCAACATCCAACTTCATTGCTGAAGACGCTTTTCATAGAAGCTAAACACTTGAAAATAACAATTGTGGTATCAGAGCAGTCATGAATAACACATGAAGTTGGAATTTACATTTCTCATTAGTGAAACTGCTTGTTTTCTTCTGAAGAATGTTGTTTATTTGGGTAAATAATACAAAGCTCTGGCTTTATAGGATTCCTGTGCAATTGGAAAGTTTCTGGAATTAAGTCCTTAGCCAGTGGATATGAAAATTTAGATGCCCAGATTACTTACCACCTGCCAGCACGCTTTCTTCTTCCAGAAATAATTGTTATAAATGCAAAGAACAAAAGGAAAGTTCCTGTCAGTTAACATTTTATAGAGAGTTATTTGTTAGTATGGACTCCCCCAAACCCCATCGAGCTGTACTCACTTTCCACTCTACCGCTCCCTATGGTGGTCCATCCCCAACAAGGACAGAGGACTTCCTCTGGCGGCTGCTAGCTCTGTGTGTAATTGGAGAAATACATGAATATTTATAAGTGCAACTGATGAACAACAACAAAAAAGCCACAATACTTAAATGTTAATGTGAAATTTCACAATACTTTCTGTGACATTTGCTTGTCTGCTTACGTTTGTTCCACCATGACTGTTCACAAATGGCTTCTTATTCTGTCAAAACCGAGCCTCATTTCAAGTCCCCTTCCTATTTAGTCTTTGCCTCTTTGATGTTTTATAATAAAAATTGAATTTCTGTTCCAAAGAGCACTTCCAAAGTAAAAATAGTTAAACAATATACAAACAAAGAGTTTTTGACAATCTTACACATGTGTATTTACAGGATTGAAGAAATCCACTTTTCCATAGCAGTTGCCCTTGAGTTTTAAAATACAGAGAAGCCAGAATCCAATGTGCTCAACTCTAATATGAAGGCAGTAGCTGATCTAATACAAGGTGGGGGGAGCAGGGAGGGGCGGTGAGCTCAGGGGGTGCAGCACAACTATGAGAGGCACTTCACCTAACAAATGCAATCAGTGTGACCTCATTCTTTGTACCCTCAATGGATCCCAAACTCTTTGTACCTCCAATTATTCGCAAACAATTTTTAAAAAAAGATTATAAGCATCTAACAAGAAATCTTTATTTGGCTCCTAAAACTGTAGAGAAAGAGGGAGCCTGAAAATGCTCTGATGATTGCCATCCTTTACAATGTTAAATTCCCCAAGAAATGTGATTTTCAAATAAGGGCCTAGAAAAATCTTAGCTTACAAAAAATAAAAAAGTAAAATATCGACTGATACTTAACATTACTCTCCTTGGAAGCAGTGAAACACTCCTCTCTTCCTCTAGATAGAATTTTACTTTCCTAATCTGCCTTAGAAATCTTTCTGTCTATATCTCAAGATTGTTTCTTTATACATTTTCTTCTATAATAATAAAAATAATGGCTGACAATTATTATGAACTTACTCTATGCCAGATATTTTTCCTAGTTCTTTTTTTTTAATTTATTGTTTCACTTACGCTTATGATTCAATAAGTTGAGTTTGTCAATCTTGGTGCAGTTGACATTTTAAGTAAGCTAATTTTTTGTTATACTGAACTACCCTGTGCATCATAAGAATTTAGTAGTATCTACCTGGCAAATGTTAGTTAACACCCTTTCTTCAATTGTGACAATAAAAAAAAAAAAGCCCTTAAACACTGCCAAGTGGCTTCTGGAGAGCAAAATCACCCCCATTTGGGAGCCAGTGATCTAAAGTAATAGATATTATCGTCACTCCCATTCAATAAGCTGAATTCTTTTTGCTTGGTGAGATGTTAATTTAGGTACTAAATGTCACCAAGCAAAAAGAATTAGGACTCAAACCATGACACTGTCTTTAGAGTCCGCCCACTTATCTGTTACCCTGCTTTGACACTCCCAAATTTAACTCTCCATGTGGGAGGGGCTCAGCCCTGCAGGGATGCCGACACTTATTCACTGATTCCCACATTAGGATTGCACACGCTACAACAGAGAGATAAACTAGTCAAGATACTGTCTTTTTATGGGTAGCAGGTTGAAATATTCATCAGCCTGTACCCATCGATCAGCCGTGCTGACAAAAACCACTGGAAAGAGAACATCAGGCTTCTTGGGGCTTATGCTATTGAGGGAGGAGACAAATAAATGTGTGTTGAGCATAAGGGAAAAGAGAGTGGGAGGACTGTTTTACCTGTGGGGTCATGGGAGGTGGGAGGATCGTTTTACCTGTGGGGTCATGGGAGGTGGGAGGACTGTTTTACCTGTGGGGTCATGGGAGGTGGGAGGATCGTTTTACCTGTGGGGGTCATGGGAGGTGGGAGGACTGTTTTACCTGTGGGGTCATGGGAGGTGGGAGGACTGTTTTACCTGTGGGGGTCATGGGAGGTGGGAGGACTGTTTTACCTGTGGGGGTCATGGGAGGCTTTTTTGATAAGGTGATACCTGAGCCCAGACTTGAGGAGTAAGGTGGAGAGTCATAAAAGGAATATCTCTCTTTATTTTTTAAAGAGAGATGGTCTTGTTGTGTTGCCCAAGCTGGTCTTGAATTCTTGATTCAAATAACCCTTTCCTCTCAGCCTTTCAAGTAGCTGAGGATTCAGGTGTGAGCCATTCACCTGGGGAAATTCCCACACAGTCCACAAGAAAAGTCCAAGGGCTGTTTGTGCCCACAAGGACAGTGGATAAAGAAAATAGGATTTTGCACAGTATGGAGTGTCCCTAAGGGCAGGGAGCAAATCTTAGCTTTCACATTCAAGAGAGAAATGTAGCCTGACAATGGCCCATAGGAGAACAAGTTTATATTGTGCAGGATTATGCAAAGTAAACACAAAACCAGAGATGACTGTCGTTTGTCTGAATTTAACACGTTAACACTTTAATATGTAAAATATATTGAGAAGTCAGAAATATCAGTCTAGACCTGAGTCTATTCACAATAATCTTGTGTAGATGGAAAGTGTGTACTGGTAGAATCAACAGTCAAATCTTTTGCTCACTCCATCATAAACTTCAATGGATTTAAACTCACATTTAACTCCAAATAAACTGATCTTGAACTTTCTTACTAAAATGTCAAATGAATTCTCCAGTTGTGTCTTTAATTTTCAGAGTAATTTCAGTTTAAAAAATGATAAACTATAGGCCCATTGCGGTGGCTCACACCTGTAATCCTAGCATTCTGGGAAGCTGAGTTGGGTGGCTTGCTTGAGCTCAGGAGTTCAAGACCAGTGTGAGCAAGAGCAAGACCCAGTCTCTACCCAAGATAGAAAACATTACTTGAGTTGTGGCAGGAGCCTGTGGTCCCAGCTACTTGGAAGGGTGAGGCAAGAGGATCACTTGAGTCCAGGAGTTTGAGGTTGCTGTGAGCTATAATGCCATCTTGGTAAATAGATGACTACTTTTAAATAAAAAGAAAATATTATTTAGAACTATTTTCATGTTTTATGAAAACACATAATGTCGTTTCATATTCTTAAACATAGTAGCATAATTATTTATTATTAAGGATGTGAAAAACTCTTACAAATTCGATTTATCACTATCAATTAGATTATTCAACTAAAATGACAACCTTTGATTACTCTAAATCTCTATTATTATAAACGAAGAATAAATTCAACATTCCATGTTGTCATTTTAATATTAATTACAGCCATTTTTATACAAAAGAAATAAACATACGTTAAAGATTCATTTACTCTTTTTAATTAAAAATTCTCAACCCAATACATAGAGGGGAAAAAAAAACGATTAAATAATTAACTTTTTCTTTCTTTGGAGATCCCTCTGTATTTTAATTTACATGTTGATTATGTAGCCAGGAAGTCTCCCATGCTAAATTTGATTAAGCACAGCAGAAAGTACCTTAAAATGAATAGATAGCTGAAACTGGAGACCGCATTTTGGCTAATTGTGTTAATGAACTACCCTGATGAGGCTTGTTTAGTACAAAGGCCCCCCCTGACCTTTTTATTGACTGTAAAACAGAATACTTCTAATATCTGCAGAGTTCTACTCCATTTTCACATTTTTTTTTAAGAGCTAAACACTCAAACCACTTAAATACTTTAGAAAATAATGGATAATGGAATGAGTAAAAGATCTGGGCATCAGCTCAGCGGTGAAACCACTGCTTTTCGTTTATTGGAGAACTCTCACATTGAAGCCACAAGTGTTTTTTAATTACTTCCTTTTTATCCCAGACTAAGATAGATACTTGTGGAGAAATTCACAAAAAGTACAAATTATATAGCCCGCATAATTAGGTGTAAGGGCTCGAGCTTATGCGGCAGGAAAAAATACAAAAGCAGAACCTGATGATATCTGATAATAAGTTGAATAGTATAATCTAACGTGTGTGGCATTTTCAACAGCCAAAAAGACACTGATGGTTTGGTGGAAGAAGACGACCCCTAGTCTGTGAGAAGTGTATTATCTGTCAGTGCAATGCAGAAATTTCCTGTGTCTATTTAATATTTAAATTTTACTTCTCTAATTATCTAAAGTATTGAAAAGATAGTAAAGCTGTTTAATAATTATTGAAATTAATTTATTTTGAATAAAGTCATTATGGAAGACTTCATGGCTACGCAGTATCTCAAAACTGCCTGCATCCGTGTGTGTGTGTGTTTAAATTATACTATTATTATTATTGTTATTAATATTTTTGCAGTTTTTTGGCTGGGGCTGGGTTTGAACTCACCACCTCCAGCATAGGGTGCCAGTACCCTACTCCTTTGAGCCACAGGCACCGCCCTTATACATATTTTTTAAAAAAGAAACTTTCAACATAGATAGAAAATAGAGCCATTATGGGCCAGGTGCAACGCTCATGCCTGTAATCCTAGCACTCTAGGAGGCTGCGGTGGGTAGATTGCCTGAGCTCAGGAGTTAGAGACCAGTCTGAGCAAGTGCAAGAGATAGCACCACACCAGTCTCTAAGAATAGCTGTGTGTTGGGTGGGCATCTGTAGCTCCTGCTACTCAGGAGATGAGCTGTGATACCATAGCACTCTACTAACAGCAACAAAGGGAAACCCAGTCTTCATTCCCATCCCACCCCCCTAAAAATAGAACCATTAGTACATTTTGTCAAGAATTCAAGCCATGCCTCTCCAATTAAATCAGGAGGATTTGCCCTGACACAGGTTATGGTATAAGTAAAAGACAACTTTGTATAACTTCAAGTAAAGACGATAATTATGGACACTGGTATATTAAGTTGTCTTTTAAATGCAGAACATCAGCAAAGGAAGAAAATACCTTGATGTAATTTTGATGTTGATAAAATCTTGTACACAGTAAACTTGTAAAGCTAAAATATATTTATGTGCTTAATCATTGGAAAACACAGGCAAACTGCAGTGGCAATAAGCTTTGACTAAGGGCATTACAAATGATTTTTTAATAACTTCTCCAACATATTCTTTTATATGTTGTAAAATTTCTATAATGCACCTTATGTTATTACATTTGCGCAAATATATATATTTTTAATTAACACATCTCCTTGGTAAAATAATCGTATGGATAGTGAACTTTTTAAAAATGTTGATATTTATGCATAGTTCAGCTATAAATTACTTTTAATATTTTAATAATCTACTCTTTGGTCTATTTCTTATGTCCATAAATACTGAACAATAATCAGTAAGAACTTTGTAAACTGAATATTCCAAAGCCTGTTTTTATTTTCAACAGTTCTTCACATCTCTCCTCCCTATTCTAAACATCAGTTACATACAATCACATAAAAATAAAACTCTAATGTATTTCTCCCCCAAAATATGTTTTCAAGACAGATTACTTTTGCATTCTCTTCAATAACTAGAAATAAAATTTATCTTTCATGCTGTCTGTAAAATTTCATTCAAAATTTATATTTGAGAGTATATTGTTTTTACTATGTAAATATTGTTGTTATAGAACCAGTTATATATTTGGCTATGTATTATTTCCTTTTTTTATTTCTTATAGCATAACTATGTACATTAATGCAATCATGGGGTACAGTGTGCTGTTTTCATATACATTTTGAAATACTCTCATCAAACTGGTTAACATAACCTTCATGTCATTTTCTTAGTTATTGAGTCAAGA
>CAUYQV010071533.1:0-30588 GCA_963574575.1 Galagoides demidoff | reverse complement strand
TCTTTTTTTTTTTTTTTGAGATGGAGCCTCAAGCTATCCCCCTGGGTAGAGTGCCATGGCATCACAGCTCATAGCAACCTCCAACTCCTGGGCTCAAGTGAGTCTCCTGCCTCCACTTCCCAAGTAGCTGGGACCACAGGCGCCCGCCACAACGCCCGGCCATTTTTTGGTTGCAGCCATCATTGTTTGTTTGGCGGGCCCTGGCTGGGGATTCGAACCCGCCACCTTAGGTGTACGTGGCTGGCGCCTTAGCCGATTGAGCCACAGGCGCCAAGCCAGCACACCTCTTAAAAAAACAAATGTGCACAAACCCACGGTGAGAACATGAGGACTAAATGCTTTCCTACTTTTACTATGGAAGTAAAACTTACTGTCATAGAGACTATTTCATGGGCAAAAGTGTTTTCAAAGCCTATTTAAAATGCAGGTATGGAATGAAAATTATTTGATTGAATTGGCATCTGGGTCTCTTTTTACAGCATAAAAAATTAAGACTTTTTTTAAATATCTCTAATGGAGATGAAGTTAACAAAATGAGCTTTAATTTTATAATAAGTGAATTCCCAGTAAACACAGGATTCTGCTGACTAATATTTTCCTTTGCACTATCTGGACCTGTGCTATAAGTGAGAGGAAATATAACTCTTCTCATCTGTGATGATCCAGCCTGGTATGTTTTTGGATGTTTCAGATCCTGTTAAAGAGTATGGTTGTGCCCCGTGGCCCATCGTTGAGAAGTTAATTAAAATGTGTTTGAAAGAAAATCCTCAAGAAAGGCCGACTTCTGCCCAGGTATTCTTATAGTGAGAATTTGTTACTATTTTGTATGGAATGTTGTATATTATTCACACACATATATACGTATGAAATTACATATGTAAACACAGAGTTAAGAAATGTTACAATACAACACTCCTGTAAGTCCCACCATCTCCAAAAAAGAACATTGTCAATACCCTAGAAGCCCCCACATGCTTCTTCCTGATTATATCATATGTGCATGATAGATATCTATCTCCTCTTCTTTGAAATGCCTGTTTTTTTTATTTTTTCCATTTTCTATGGGGTTATTTGCCTATAAGTCAAATAAGAAAAAGACATTCTTTATACTACATATAAAGAATGTGGTTTGATGCAATTTTTTTGTTGCATTCTTTTTTTCTGAGTTTGAGCCTTGCTTTCATTATTTCTTGGAGGGTACCCTTTAATGAGCAGAATTTCTTAATTTTAATATAGATAAATTTGACAGTGCTTTTCTTTCTGGCTATTACTTTTGGGATCCTGTTGGAAGGAGTCTGTATTTCCCTTAGAGTCACAAAAATATTTTCCTACAGTTTCTTCAAAAATTCATCAGTTTTACATTTGACATGTATGTTCTTAATCCATCTCAGTCCATAAAAATGGACATTTTTATCTGGATCCAATTTGCTTTTTTCTTTCACTCTTTTTTTTTTTTTGTATTGTCAGAATCTTGGGCGGTGCCTGTGGCTCAAAGGAGTAGGGCGCTGGCCCCATATACCAGAGGTGGCAGGTTCAAACCCAGCCCCGGCCAAAAACAAAACAAAAACAGAATCTTATAGCAGTACAGATATTTTGGTTACAAGCATTTATTTGAACAGTTTGAGTCAAGGTTATAATTATGTCCATTCCCCAGATAGTGTGGATTGTACCTATTAGGTGAGATTCAGTTGTACCCTCCTCCTCTCTCTCTCCATTCAGTTTGCTTCATTCCATTGAGTTTTGCTACCATATGTACACCTGTATGCTGATAATTTAGTTCCAATTTAAAAGTGAGCACATATGGCAATTTTTTTTTCCCATTCTTGCAATACTTCAAGGATGGTCTCAGGTTCACTGAGGTCGTTACCAAAAGTATTGCCATATTTCGTGGTGTGAAATGTGTACTTTTTGCCTAAAGTTCTGAGGGAAAAATAAGGATGAGCATCTTATATAAATAGTACTATTTGTTACTGGTTCATGAAATTTCTTTTTTTTTTTGAGACGGAGTCTCAAGCTATCCACCTGGGTAGAGTGCCATGGCATCACAGATCATAGCAACCTCCAACTCCTGGGCTCAAGTGAGTCTCCTGCCTCCGCCTCCCAAGTAGCTGGGACTACAGGTGCCCACCACAACGCTCGGCCATTTTTTGGTTGCAGCCATCATTGTTGTTTGGCAGGCCCGGGCTGGGGATTCGAACCCGCCACCTTAGGTGTACGTGGCTGGTGCCCTAGCCACTTGAGCCACAGGCGCTGAGCCATCATGAAATTTCTTTTACCTGCTATCTGTTCTTGTATGTAATTATTTGTTACATAAAATTTTTTGTACCATGATATGTTAAAAATGCTAAACTTCCATTATAATACAAAAAACGTTAATAGTAACAAGTAAAAATTTGAATTTGAAAATGAAAATGAAAATTTTTTTTCCCTGAAAGTTTAGGCCAAAAATGTAGGTGTGGATCATACACGGCAGGGCATTATGTATGGCATGCTACAGGGTAATTCACCCTTTTCTATGGCTGAATAATACTCTGTGGTATACATATAATTTTACCAAGCCAATCATGCATCGATCCACACTTGGGTTGTTTCCATATGGACCACCAAACTTGGTATCTTCACTTACAAAATAGATTCTCTCCTTTTATCCCGTTGATCTGATGTGCCCATTTAGTGAGTTGTCTAGACGAGCGCACATATCCACAGCTCCTATCCATTGACTAACTTGTCTATTCTTTGTCTAGTATGACTGACGACTTAATTCCAGTAGCTTTATACAAGTCCTCTTTCCTTGCCTATTTTTTCTCCTCTGGGAATGTTTTTTCACTTTTCTTAGGCTGAAATTTTCTATATAAAATGAAAACTACTTTGTCAAATCTTAGGACAAGCCACATTGTGCTTTGGCCTGGATTGGCCTTGAATCTGAAGACAGTTTGGACAGGATAGTATCTTGTCTTCCTATTCTTGACTGCAGGCATCCGTTCCTCTACCTACGTCTTCTCCAGTGCCTTTCAATAGAGTTTTTCAGTTCCATATTTAGGTCTTGCATGGCTTCTGCTGGACTTTCTCGCTACAAATTACTTTAAACTGAATTTCTGGCTTGAGATTTCTTTTTTCTTTTAACTGCCCTTCTGATATCAATCTGGTCTATGAATCTTCTTGAAAGAAAGCATGTGAATCGGAATTTTCTGGGTCATTTACCCCTCTGCCTCCCCCTGCCCCCAACAGTGCCAAAGCAATTTTCCTTATAGATCGGTGAAGGTAGAAATGTGGACATGTTCATTTCTGGCCCTCACTTACTCCAGATGTGCTGTCCTTTCTGGGACTAGCTTTATGGGGACAGTGCCTTTATTATTAATCCTTGTGCTGGGCAGGCCCTAGACCGCATTTTCTCTCCATGGGCCCCACAGAGCAGCCAAAACAACACATCAATTTTGTCTCAATAGACACATCTCTTCAGGACAAATCTTGCTTTCGGGTCCAAATGACCTCTCTGGTTTTTGTCTCTTATTAAAATTTTGCCCTAATATTCCTTATGGTATTGCCAGATGTCCCATGTTTTTAATACTTAAAAATTATTCACCATTTTCAACTGATTTTAGCTGGCAGGTTGTCTAAGTAACCTCATCCACTGTATTATCTGAAAAAGAACTCATGCTGTGTTTTAAGCGGGTACACGTTTTAGTAGGTAGGGGCTATCTTTATGTTGGGAGACCTTAATTTTGTATCATAATTCTTTGAAAAAGTTTTACTCAAATTTAAATTTCCTAATAAAGAAATAGCTAAGTGCAGGTATACTGACTTATCAAATATCGTATAATTTTCCTGTCTATTTGGCTTACTTGTGTTTGAATTTTGGTTACTGCAGTGTTAGTCACATGGACTTTTTATATTTATGTTTTATTTCATCACGGTAAAATTTCCTTAACTTAAATATTTTTTTTCTACAATTATACTTCACCTATTTTTTAATAGATTATACATCAACCTCATGTTTTTCAAAGTCTATGACAGTATTACAAGGCAGTATTATAGGCTTAGACATACCTATTTGTCTTTAAAATGCAGCATACACTAGACAGGACAGGTAAACTCATCACCTTTATTAGATGAGGCATGAAGAAAATCAGGAGATTTCTTGAGGTCTCACCAGTGGCAGACAAGTGGCATGTCACACTTCTCATCCCAGTTCCCTGACTTCTGGTTCTGTTTTCTTACAATAAGAAATACCTTCACAATGCCTCTGTAGACCTCTACTGTCTAAAAGAAAAACATAAAACAGAATATAGAGGCGATTTCTAAATATAGTTACCAAAGACTGAAATGTTTGTCCTTTTGACTGGTAGAAGTTCAAGTCTGTAGTTGGGGTGTATCTCTCCCTCTCTGTAGCTCTATAATATACAATTCAGTGAAGAATAACCCATAGCTGGGTTAAAATTCTGTTCATTCAACACTTTTGAGATATTCTTCCCTTGTCAAGTTAAAAAATATACCATACATACAAAAGAATACTTATCACATGCTGTTTAAAAATACAGATTAGGTTTTTCAATGTATTATTAATCTTGAAGACCTGGGTGGGACACAATTTAACTGATCTAAGTTTTAAATTTTTACATCTATATTCTATCCTTCAAGGGAAATGCATTAAGTTGCTAAGTATTTGTGTTGTTATTTTTAAACATTCTCAGGTCTTTGACATGTTGAATGCAGCAGAATTAATCTGTCTAATGAGACGAATTTTACTACCTAAAAGCGTTATTGTTGAATGTATGGCTGCGACACCCCCTAACAGCAAGAACGCCAGCATTTGGATGGGCTGTGGCCACACGGACAAAGGGCAGCTGTCGTGTCTCGACTTAAATACTGAAGGACACACTTCTGAGGTAAATCTGAATACTCTTTAAATTTTAGAACCCTTGTTTCCGGGATAATTTAGAGCATAAGCTAGTTAAAAATTACTTAGGAAGAAATTCAGTAAGAGCCAATGTAGGAATATTATTAAATTACCTCTCTTTAGAGCAAGGTATTCACAGTCTGTGTTTTGGTTTCAGAATCACAGTATATATATCCTAGGTTGGGATCTCCAGGGAAGTAAAGAAAGCCAGGAAGGGAGAAAGACAAAAGAAGCTTAGCAAAATGTAGCCTCAGCTTTACCTACAAAGGAGCTCTGGAGTACAAAGAGCATTACAGAACTTTCCAGCATTGGGGGTGGGTGGGGGGAGGTGCAGTCTCTCCTTCTCACATATCAGTGAGTCATTGGCTACAGTCTGCCCAGCAGTGGCTGTGGGGTCACCTACAGAGCTTTTCTGGGCAAGCCAGCTCCCTTTGGCCTAGGACTTTCTGTAGTAAAAAGCTGAGCTCTGAGGTATTTGTTAGTAGCCAACATTCGGGGCTGCTGGGGGATGGTGTGCCTGATGAGAAAGGGGATGTGGGCGTGCCTCCGACAGGATGGATAAGGCAGATTTCCAGACTTTTGACCGAAATTGATGCTTTGCCTAAATATTGTTCTTAAGATTGAACAATCCTCTTATATGGTTTAGGTGGAATGACAATTGATACTGAAAAATAATTTTTAACTTTTAATTTTAGCTGCATTCTTGATGGGCAAACCTTGTTTGGTAGTTAACTCAATTATTGTTGCAAGTAAAATTGCCATTGTTTCTGAAAGTGAATGCAAAAGTTAAAAAGAGTCACGTATGTTGATGATAAAATATTTTCATTCTATAGAAGTTCCAGTTGCTTAAACTTACACCAAGTCCTTTTGAATTGTCTTTTTATTTCCTAACAGGAAGTTACTGATAGTAGAATATTGTGCTTAGCCTTGGTACATCTTCCTGTTGAAAAGGAAAGCTGGATTGTGTGTGGGACACAGTCTGGTACTCTCCTGGTCATCAGTACTGAAGATGGGAAAAAGAGACATACCCTAGAAAGGATGACCGATTCCATTACCTGTCTGCATTGCAATTCCTTTCCTAAGCAAAGGTACAGCAGTGAATTCAACCACTGTGGGAAAATTACATATTTTTTTTCATTAAGTCATTTGTACATAGATCATAAATACATTTATGCCACTATGGGATTCGATGTGTTGATTATCTGTACAGATTGAAGTGCTTACATCCTACTAATCAACATAGCCTTCACCTTGTTTACATAATTACAGGATTAAGCCATTTGTGTTCTACACCAAGATCCAACTTGTACTTGCAGTATGCTCCATGGGTGAGGTCCCCCTACTAAAAAATTCCCTCAGCTGTGGCTGTATCTCTTCAGTTTCTTTAATGTCAACATACCCTTGGATGGCCTCTGCAAAGATGAATTCTCATTTATTCTTTCTTTACGGTGTATGTGTGTGTATAAAATCTCAAAAGCCTATTACACATCAGGCTTCAACACATCAGTTATCTAACTACCTAATGAGAAAAAATTAAATAAATTTGTAAATTGTTAATAAGTGGAAATGACTTAGCCCATATCAGTTTCAGGTTCTTATCCCAAAGAAACGTGAATGAAATGGCAGAATTTGAAGCAAGTATCTTAGGATGGTGTCTGTAATTTTTCAGTCGAGATGATTTCCAGGAGGCATTAAGATTATACTGCCTACATACTCCATATGCTTTTCTGATTTCAGTCAGTAGTAGAAAAAAAGTATCACAGATATGAAGCCACATACCCTTACCTGGTGCCCGCTAGAGCGTGGGACACAGCGCCAGGAGGGACTCTACCTAATAAAAGCAAACTTGGTAACCTATTGTTTGTACCCTCCCATGAATCTGACATTAAAAAAAATGTTAAAAAGATTAAAAATAGGTAAATAAATAACAAAAGCTTAAAACATAAAAAGAATCTGAAGCCAAAATATAAATTCTACTGGTAGTTTTGGAGTTGAAATTATTTGGATCTTAAAAAAAAAGTCAATGGATGGAGTTGAACAGGCAAGGCAGAATTTTTCAAGGCTAGCACAATAGGGAAGAAAGATCAAAGGAAACTCCACTGAGACGAAGGTGGGAGAGTTTTAAGCATAGGCGTGAGCTAGGATGTTTGGGTTATATAGGGAAGAAGATTGTTACTATGTAGGCATCTGTGTTTGCTAATTGTCCCTTACTGAAGGTGGGTTTCTACCCTTCCACAGAGATTGGGAGATAGGGCCAACATCCTTGTCAATGATTACGTTTCAAAGGGATGGCATCCAGGTTCTTGGGAAAGACATTGCTGGACTTTAAAACTGGAAAGAAGTCTGGGAAAAGTTATATATATCTTACAGGGGCAGAGAGAAAATTTATAATTGTGAGTCTTCTAAAGTAAAGCTCTAAGAAAATGGGGGCCATGAATTTATAGTTAAAAAAGCTGTCTAAAATTTAGTTAACCTGGGGAGAACTTTATAGCTCTCTTAGTCAATATTAATATTCTTTTTGTAACAATTTTGACATTTTTCCTTTTAGCAAGCAAAAAAATTTTCTTTTGGTGGGAACTGCTGATGGCAATTTAGCAATTTTTGAAGATAAGACTGTTAAGGTAAATGTTGACTACATTCTACATCAAAACTTATTTTAAGTCCTTTGTTTTATATATTGCATCCCTTTCCTAGGTGATTATAAGCTCCCTGAGAGTAAGGATCATAAATTCTGCTTTTTATCTTTTTATTGCTTTATAAAGTCTTGTGCACCATAGCTACTCTGAAAATACTTGCTGTTCATTGCATATTTTATATGAATGACCTGGGAATAAAATGATAAATGAGATTGGATTTATAATGTTAGGAATGGAGATAATTCAATTTGTAGATAATTCCTTATAGATATATTGTGGAAGAAAGAAAGGATAATTAACTTTTAAATATGGCTTGTCATTAACTGATCTTTAAGTGCTACAGAAATCATTTAATTTTCTGTTCTTCAGATTCTCATTTAGCCATTAAAGCATTAGTTCCTCCATGGTCCATTCATCTTTGGTTCCATCTGTTCATTCAACTTCTATTGAAGGATTACGAATCGTTCATATTTCTTGTCACCAAAAAGCTTATTTATCTAATGAGAGACAGAGAAGTCAAGTATTACCCTTAGGTTATTTCTTGTACAACTTTTACATGGAAAAGAGAAGAGATTAGTCATAAGGCTATTTTGAATACCACTTAAATTTTTTTAAGTGGTACTTAATATTTGTACATATTTATGGGGTATGTGTGATATTTCATTACAGGCATAGAACACATAATGACCAAGTGAGGGTATCAGGCTATTTCTTCACCAGGAGCATTTATTACTTTCACATGTTGAGAATATTTCAAGTTCCCTGTTCTAGCTATTTCAAAATGTCCTATCCATTGTTTTTAACTATAGTTACCGCACTCACTATTGAACATTAGAACTTATTCCTTCTAATGGTCTGTTTGTATCCATTACCCGACCTCTCTGCCCACATCCTTCCTAGCCTCTGGTGACTGTCGTTCTGCTCTCTATCTCCAGGAGATCCACCTTTTTAGTTCCCACATGTGAGATTTGTCTTTGTGTACCGGGCTTCTTTCACTCAACATAATGGCCTCCAGTTCCATTTGTGTTGTTGCAGATGACATGATTTCATTCTTTGCTATGGATGAATAGCATTCCATTGTGTAAACACACCTCACTTTTCCTCTATCCATTCATCTGTTGATGAGCATGTAGGGTGTTTCCATATCATTGCTATTATGACCAGAGCTGCGCTAAACATGGGCGAGAGGGATCCACGTATCCCCATGATACACTGATTTCCCTCCCGTTGGATAAATACCCAGGAGTGAAATTGATGGATCATATGTTGGTTCTATTTTTAGTTTTTTGGAAAATCATAGTATTTTTTTTTTATAGTGGTTGCACTAACTTAAATTCTCCCCTCACCACGGGATGAGAGTTTCCTTTTCTCTGCATCCTTACCACCATGGTATTATTATTTTTCTTTTTGGTAATAACCATTGTAACTAAAGTGAGATGATATCTTCTTGTGGTTTTGATTAGAGAAACGATAAGACACTGATACAAGACATTGAAGAAGACGTAAACGAATGGAAAGACATCCCATGCTCATGGATTGTTTCTCCCTCATGATTAGTGAGGTTGAGTGGTTTTTCATATAGTTGTCAGCCATTTGTGTGTCTTTTGAGAAATGTCTATTTAGATCCTTTTTAGTGGGACTGTTTGGTTTTCTGTTGAGTTTCTTGACTTCCTCGTGTATTGTGAATATTAGGCCCTTGTCAGAAGAAAAGCTTCAAAATATTTTCTCCTAAAAATGTCATCAGCATTGCATGATTGCATGTGTAGATTAGTTTGGTAGTATCATCATTTTAACCATGATAATTCTAGCACTCTGTGAGTGTGGGATGTTTTCCATTGTTTATGTCCTCTTCAATTTCTTATATGTGTGTCTTACAGTTCCTTGTATCAAGATCTTTCACCTCCTTGGTTAAGTTTATTCCCAGGTATTTTACTTTATTTTGTAGTTTCAGCTAGTTTGTTATTAGTGTATAGACATACTAAGAGTTTTTATATTTTGGTTTTATATTCTGCAAACTTACTGAACTTGTTTATTAAAACTAAGAGATTTTTCCTTGGACTTTAAGTTTTTCTAAGCCTTCCAGCTGTGTAGTACTTTCATTGAATCCTATTTTTATAGAAACTTCAAAAAAAGAATATCTGAATTATTATTTTATTATCTCCAGTTATTCAAGATGAAAGTAGTTTCTCAAAAGCACAGATTTCATATGTTTCATTCTGTAGATACTTTGCTTAGTACGTTTTCTCTTTTTTGGAAAAGTTTAAAGGGGCTGCTCCTTTGAAGATACTAAACATAGGAAGTGTCAGCACTCCACTGATGTGTTTGAGTGAATCCACAAATTCAACTGAAAAAAACATGATGTGGGGAGGATGTGGCACAAAGATTTTCTCATTTTCTAATGATTTCACCATTCAGAAACTCATTGAGACGAGGACTAATCAACTGTAAGTTATTTTCTGTCTGTACAACTAATTTATTATTTATGCTTATTTTTTATAAATATGTCAATACATTGATTTCAGAATAAAGTTCTTTTGAGATAAATAATTCATTTCTCTATTACAAAATTAAATGTTCATTTTAGAAAATTTAGAAAATTCTTTAGAATGCTTTAGGAAGCAGGGAGATATTAAAAAATCAGCTAGCCTAATCACTTCTGGGACAAAATATGTAAACCATTGTAATCTTAATAGTATTTATCAGTCTAAGTTTTTAGTAACTGTATAATCTTGTGTTTCAAATTAGACATATGGATTTGGAAGGCTGTCAACTCAGTCTTTTACTAAATTCATAGATTTTACAGGTGAAGTTTAATATACTTTCCATGAAGTGTTTACTGCTATAAATATATACTGCAGGAATAAAGTTCTTTCTAGATTTGATGAACACACAGATGTCCACTCTATAGCCAAGTTAGTGATGCTAGTTTCAAACAACTATATAATAAAATATAAACCTCTTCCCAGTTTCATATTGCTTCAATTTTTAAATTGTATGTTAACCAAAGCATTATATCCCTTGGTGATCAGAAGCCTAAGATGGTGGATAAGAGCATAAATCGTAGTTCAGACATCGGCTTAATCGTTCATTGCTTTTGTGAACTTGGGCCACAACCTTTCGAACCTTCAGTTCTTTCTTACCTGAGGATTGTAATATACTCTATCTCAAAGTGATAATTGAAATACTTGATACGAAAATTATAGAAGGAGTTTAACATCACTCATCAGCACCTAGTAAACTGAATACATGTTAGCCCTTACTGTAATTACTATGAGCTTTGCACCACAAATTCCTATCTCAGGGAATATGCTAGTGTCTCAAAGGTCATCTGTCTAGTCAAGATTGAAACGTGTAGTGATCTTGTCTGTCCTCTGTTCCCCAGATCCACCTGGCTCTAGCCATTGTCTCTCAAGTCTTTGTACTTCTCATAGTTCCCAGCACAGCTGCCATGGGCCAGTCTGCCATCCATCACCTATGGGCATGTTTATACCCAGCTTATCCTCTTTTATACTCTGTTTATTCTCAGAGTATCCAGTTTATACTCTTTTATACTCAGTTTATACTCTGTTTATACTCGTTTCAGTCTATTTTGAGTATTGCAGATAGGATACCCTTCTAAAATGCAAGTCAATCTGATTAACTGTCCTGTTTAAACCCTTCAGTGGCATCCTATCATTCTTTGGGTGAAGTCCAAATTCCCCGCGATAGCCTCCCAGGCCCTTCAGAATCAGGCCTTGCTTGCCTCTCTAGATTCCCATTTTGCAGCCTCCTTGCCTTCTGTGCTTCAACCTAACTGGAATGGTCTCAGTTCTCAATGACAGTCTGCTTCCTTTCACCCTCAGTCTTCGAACATGGTTTTCTCTTTGCCTGGAGGCCTATTGTGCTCTGTCTTTTTCAGCCCAGATGCCACTTCCTCTGAGTGACTCTCCCAGTCCCACCTGTGCAGGGGAGGTGTCCAGTGTTTGCGTTCTGTGTTGCATTTGTTGTTTCCCTTCACAACAGCTGTAATATTTTTATAATTCTGTTTGAAACAATAGCTTCTTGATACTGCCAGATCGACTGGTTCTCAACATTGACTGCCCATTAGAAACCTGTAGATAGCTGAAGATGATAAAATGCCTAGGCCTCAGTTCAGAACAATTAAATCAGACCAGTGAAACCTGGGATAGGACCCTGGTGTTAGTGTTTTGTTTTTCCCCTCTAAGTTCTCAGGTGGTTCTAAAGTGTCTTTTGGGTTAAGATATACTGTACTATGCTCTAAGTTCTCGTGGTTGAGGGTTTGTATTTTCTGTCTTGTTACAGATTTGTTTATTAGCATATGGTCAATATTTGGATGACTTATTCTCTTTCTATGATTTCCACTTTTAAGCCAACTATACAAGCTTGAAAACTTTTCAAAAGAAAGGGCCTGTAAGTCTTATATTTCACAGAGCTTTTTATGGGCTGATGGGTATCCATCAACTCCTTAAAATTCCATATAAGATTTGAAATATAGATGTTTTACTATAGAACATCTATGTGTATAAACATCAGGCTCTCAGAGACGTTCATCTCTCCCCAAAAATGATGACACAGTTTCATAAACACATGGAAATATTTCACCTCTTTTAGAAAAGTATTTCCTGTTGCCTTGGTCTCTTCCCACTTACGCAGACATCACATCTGTCATTGGGGCTGCTTCATCACACTGGGAGGCATTTGGGACAATGGCTGCCTTTGAGCCAGAAGGCTCCGTGGGACCTGTTTGGAGCCCTGGGTCTGAAACATGTCAGTCCTGTGATCTTGAGCAAGTTATTTGACATTGTTAAACCTTTCTTTCTGTAACTAACAAACATTGACATTCATCATATTTTAGGTTTTTAAATTAAGGATAGAACAAGATTAACACACAAAAATATTTTATAAATTCTAAAACTCTATGCAAAACTCTGTGCTAATAGGAGCCAACATCCATTAAATATGGCAAACTCTCAGGAAGGAATTATCTAGAACGTAGGGGCTCTGTCAGCAGATTATATCTCCCCTATCTTAGCAGAATGGAAGAAAAAGGTGGCAGAAAAACAAAATCTTCCTACTCCGGGACCTACTGATTGTTACATCCCTGTTGTATTTTCTTGGCATGTGGCTAATTGTAATTTTAACCATTTTTACTTTTTCCTGGTATATCAAAGGTACCAACTTACCCATGATAACTCTACTGGATTGGAAATATATAGAAAAGACATGGTCCTTGTCCTTAAGAAGTTACCCTTACAGTCTCGTGTGAAGGATACATTTATGAATAATATTTTGTGTTTAATAAGGTCTATACTACCATAGCTACACCAGTGGAGGAAAGGCAATATTGCTCTATTTTCATAGGTCAAGGAAGAATTCCAGAGGAGCTGATATTTAAGTGAAGCCTTCAAAGATAAGTAGGTGTTTGCCATGCCAACAGGGCCCATGCCAGCCACCTGTTTGTGAAATGTGAATGTTGCTAAGTATCTTAGGTTGTAAGGGAGATACCTTTGGTAATTCTCTTTATTTTCAAAGCAAGTAAAATGGCACATAATTTCCTTTCTATTTATGTTTGGATTACGTGCATTTTTTTTTTCTCATAACTTGACTGGCCTTTGTTGATGCAGAGATATATCTTGCTTTAACATTTGGGGACCCTGCCAGTACATTTTACATCAACGTCTTCTGTTTTATAACGCTAGGTGTTAAAAAAACTAATCTTTAATTTTCCAAGCATTCAGGCATCGTTCAAAAGCTACAGGTATTAGAATGGATGTTTCTTTTGGAAACTAGGGTTCTCGTAAAAATCTACAAGAACCAGATAGAGTTGAAATGAAAACTAAACCCACAAATAGACATAGTCAATCTTTAATTTATCATTAAAGGAAATCAAAAGTAAAGTAACAAAAAGCAGGCCAGGTACCAAAGTAACTACATGTGTTCAACTAAGAATGGTTAGAGGAATGTATGAAATTATTGCAATAGTCTAGCTTGTTTATTTTTCAAAATAGGGTTAATGTAAAATGCATGAAGGCGATATAAGATGGTATTACATGTTGAAATGTAAAAAACAAAACCCAAACAGTGGTGACACTCCTCTGTTCCCCTCCAGGTTTGCTTACGCAGCTTTCAGTGATTCAAACATCAGAGCCATGGTGGCCGACACTGTTCTCTACATTGCTAAGAAGAACAGCCCTGTCGTGGAAGTGTGGGATAAGAAAACTGAAAAACTCTGTGAACTAATAGACTGTGTGCACTTTTTAAAGTAAATTCATCCGTTCTTTATTTTATACCTGAAAGAGCTGTCCGTATGCTTCAGATTTCACAGAGGGAGGAACCAACCATGGCTTAGTTGTCTTTCTTTCTGCCTCTTCATAGACAGAATGCAAAAATACAGCTGTTTGTGCTTTTTAGCACCATCTTTTAATATCTGCCCAATTTTATCTGGGAAAATAAAAGAATAAGAACATGCTACATATATAATTTCTTTCAAAGCGTGTTCTCTAATGAAAATAGCACCTGATTGAAAATGGATGCAGCCTTCATTACTAGCTGTAGATCTGATGGTGTCATAGTATCAATATTCTACTTAGCATTTGACTGGGGGTCCAAGGAATCTGTGCTCTAAGGGGAAAAAAAAGGCAGAGAATAATAGAGAAACTCAGGAGACAGGGACATACTGGACTGACCAGTGTCCTAACTTAGAGGGGAGCTCCAAGGTTCGTCTGAAACAGCGTGTGAGTGGCAGATCTCAGGCTCTGTGTCAAGTGCAACCTTTCTGAGCTGGTGTGGAGAAACGGATCATTGCCAAACTTAATTGCAAGCTGCTTTATGTTTTTGCTTTGTTTTGATTTTACCATATGGATGTATTATACTCTGAAGAACATTTTAGAGTATACGCTAAGTGCATAAAATGAGATTTCAAAGTTTACTTTCATAGATTTATCTTAGGGTTTTTCTCTGGATTGTGAGGAAGCCTCTCTGTTTATGTTCAGAAAGGCTAAGAGTTCTGCTTGGTAGAGTTCCTTATTTCCTGCAGTTCCAAAATTATGAGGATTCTTTTATTTCTGGACACTATATTTCTGTCCTGAATTAGAGTATTCATTGGCTCAGGGGAAAAACTCAGTGGTTTGCATCAGTATCTTTTAGATGTAAATGACTGTAATTCTATTTTCTTTTGTAACTTTGAATCTTCATGTAAGGCTTTTTAAACTAACTTCTTCCTTTCTATTGGGTACATGCATATTCTCTTTTTGCTGCCTTAGATTGGTTTGGTACTCAGAAAAAGTGTGCCCCTCTAATTTATTTCAGAATGTCTCAAAGTTGAAAGGCTATTATTGTGTTATCTTTGGCAATTTATGATTCAAGTAGAGAGATGTGTTTCTTTGGCATTCTGTGCTTAGCAAAATTTATTCTGTACAATATTAGTGATGCAACCGTATATTGTGATGTTTTCATAACTTAAATGTTCTATGTGTACATAGGTAGAGACATCTATCTTACCTCTTAATTGCCGATAGAATTATTAATAGATGCTCTCTTTATGACTCTAGGGAGGAGATGGTAAAAGTAAGCAAGGAATCAAAACACAAAATGTGTTATTCAGGGAGAGTGAAAACTCTCTGTCTTCAGAAGAACACTGCCCTCTGGATCGGAACTGGAGGAGGCCATATTCTTCTTCTCGACCTTTCGACTCGTCGAATTATCCGTATCATTTACAACTTTTGTGATTCTGTTCGAGTCATGATGACGGCACAGTTAGGCAAGTTCTTTCCTTTAAATGCTTTTCATACTCTTGAAGACTGTAAAAGATGCCTTTATTCTGAATTTAAGTTTTCACTTTCCAATGTCATTGGAGTGTCTTGGAAGTTCACACGGTGACACAAAGGACTGGGATAAATTTTGAACAGAGTCATTGAAAGAACGGAGAGAGGAAATGCTCCCAGTCCCAGAAAAAGAAGCGGATTTGCGGCTGAATCCTCAATTTGGGTCTCACTTGATTTTTGTTCTTTATACCAAAGGCAAAAAGGGAAAACACATAGTGTTGAGTATATTTTACTTTTTGAGGAAAGAAATTAAAGCAGATGTTTACTTTGATCATAGTCTAGATTTTTCCCCCTTGTTAAAAAATCGCATTTCAGTTTTCACTCTATAAACAAATTTGTATTCTTGAAGCAGTGTATGCTGAACTCGACAGTCTACAAATATTGAACAATCCTAAGTTTTACTCAAACTTTTCTATCTCTTTTTGCTCCTGATTTTCTATTTGCATGTGAAGAAATCGTGATGGCACACAAAATATATTTTCTGTATAAATAAACTTCAGTGCCTTCCTTTGATGAAAAATTATTATAGAAAATAATAATATCATATGTGCAATGGTCACAAAAGTGTGACTATGGGCTTCAATTCTGCAAAACTACAGTTTATATAACTTTAACAAATAAATAAGAAAATGTTTGACCATGAGGTAAAACTAGAATTCTTTTGCAAGCATATGTTAAGGAAGAACAGAAACCCCTTCCCTTCTTTTTCACGGATGAATTTCCGAGTTACTCAGAAGCGGTTAGAAGTAGATACTGTTAATGATTATTTGCTGTCAGGATGTTTGGCCACACAAGCAGCATAGGAGGCCTATCTACAGTGGGGGGTGGGGGGTAGGGTGTGTGTGTGTGGGTGTCTCCCTGGTTTTATTCTACCAAGAGCTTCACATTCTCTAATTTAGATTGAATATACTTTGGAGACCCAAATAGATGTTGATAACTGATACTATAGTAGAATTTCAATGGGTTATGTTTGACTTTAAAGACAGATTTAAACCTAGTCTACAGTACGCTGCCTAGTGGCTTCAGCCTACCTGTCCAGCTTCTGTGGCTTACCAGATTTCTCCCAGTTCTTTCTGGTCTAGGTGAGCATCTAGTCCCTCTTAATTACTGTGCTTTCTCCTGCCTTGCGTGCTGTTTCTTTCTTTGCTTGGTGGACCTTCTTTGCTTAGCTCATGCAGTCGACCTTCTTGCTTAGTTAACTGGGGTGTCAAAACCTCAGATAAGCCAACACTGACCAGGTCAAAGTTCTCTCCCTGCCTCTCTAGCGCAGCATTGAGAGCCATGATTTTTTTCTTTCTCCCACTAATGTCAATCTCACTAGAACATCAACTCCATGAGGGTTGGATACCCATGTTTCTGTGTGCACCTTGATTCCCAGCACTGTCTAGGCCTAGTATAGAAGACTTTTATGACTCTCTGTTGAATAAATCAATGAACGACTTGAAAGAAAATAGAATTTTCTCATAAAGTGTCAGTATATCCAGCCACCCAACTCTCCATTCAGATGTTCACATGTATGTCTATGGTAACCAAGCGTTTCATCCACGTTATCTCATTTAATATTATAACTTTGCAAGGGAGGAATATACAAATGTTAAGCCTATTTTATGGAAAGGTAAAGCTGTTTTCTCAGACTTAACGTAATTACGAATTACATCAGGGAATAGATCACAGGTTTTCTTATGTCAAAAAATTGCTTGTCTATAATATGTCAATATGAATTGATGAAGTGTCTTCTGAAAATTGTAAATTTAGCTCCAAGGTATTTGTTTCTTAAAATATTAACAACTGTACTTTTTGCAGTCCAGTTTATTATATTGTTTAACAGAAAACTCCTATATTTTATTTTGGTAAAGGAAGCCTTAAAAATGCTGTGCTGGTTTTGGGGTACAACCGGAAAAGTAGTGAAGGCACACAACACCAAAAAGGTAATATTCGGGGTGGCGCCTGTGGCTCAGTGAGTAGGGCACTAGCCCCATATACCAAGGGTGGTGGGTTCAAATGCCACCCCAGCCAAACTGCAACAAAAATAGCCGGGCATTGTGGCAGGTGCTTGTAGTCCCAGCTACTCGGGAGGCTGAGGCAAGAGAATCACCTAAGTCCAGGAGTTGGAGGTTGCTGTGAGCTATGACTCCATGGAACTCTACTGAGGGTGACACAGTAAGACTCTGTCTCAAAAAAAAGAGGTAATATTCAATGGGATACTGTATTTCAAACAGTGCAAAAACATGAATGATAGCATATTAAGTTTTATAAAGTTATTGTAAATATTACATATGATATAATACTTTCAGTAATTTTAACTGGTAGTTTATTTATAGTATAACTTAGCTGTAAATTCTCAAAATTAAGTTTCAGTGATTTAGGGATATTAACATGACATTTATTTTTCAGGGAAATTGAGCTATCAGGTACTATCAATTGAGAACTAGCTCAAGTTTAAACTAAATATGAATATTTTTTACAACTTATCTATATCCACATGAAGTCTAATTTTTTTTAAAATGTATTTTTTATTAAATCATAGCTGTGTACATTAATACTATCATGGGGTACAGTGTGTTATTTCTATATACAATTTGAAATACTTTCAACATAGCCTTCATGTCATTTTATTAGTTGTTGTGTTAAGACATTTATATTCTACATTTAGTAAGATTCACATGTACCCTTATAGGATAAATCATAGGCGTGATCCCACCAATCACCCTCCCTCCACCCACCCTCCCCCCTCCCCTCCCCTCCCTCTCCCCTTTCCCCATATTCTTGGGCTAAAATTGGGTTACAGCTTTCCTATGAAAGCTATAATTAGTTTCATAATAGGGTTGAGTACATTGGATACTTTTTCTTCCATTCTTGTGATACTTTGCTAAGAAGAATGTTTTTCAGCTCCATCCATGTAAACGTGAAGGAGGTAAAGTCTCCATTTTTCTTTATGGCTGCATAGTATTCCATGGTGTACATATACCACAATTTATTGATCCATTCATGGGTTGATGGGCACTTGGGCTTCTTTTTTTTTTTTGGCACTTGGGCTTCTTCCATGACCTTGCAATTATGAATCGGGCTGCAATGAACATTCTGGTACAGATATCTTTATTGTAGTGTGATTTTGGTTTTCTCGATATATACCTAGCAGAGGAATTATGGGATCAAATGGCAGGTTTATTTTTAGTTCTCTAAGTGTTCTCCAGTCTAATTTTTACTAGTGTTTGAAAAAACTATTTCTTTTAGAAACTAAAATGATAAGCAATTAAATGTTTACACTTCTTATGAAATTTAGTAGTTTCTATAATCGGTTATAGACATTTTCCAAGTATAGTTTTTTATAACTGGCAATAATTTAGTGCACTATTTATAGCTGTATTTATATGTAGTGTATACATTTGTCCATATATGGAAAAATAAACACTACATGTACTCACTATTAAATGAGAACTAATTGATCAAATATATATATATATAGACACACACATTTGTCTAAGTCAACTAAATATATCAAAATAATAAATGTACCAAATTGAAATAAAATAAAAATGTTTTATGGTAGATCTTTGAATCACGATTCTTTTTTTTTTTTTTTTTTCTTTTTCTAGAGATTCAATCTTGCTTGACTGTTTGGGACATCAATCTTCCACATGAAGTGCAAAATTTAAAAAAACACATTGAAGTAAGGAAAGAATTAGCTGAAAAAATGAGAAAGACTTCAGTTGAATAAGATATTGAAAATATCTTTATTTTCTCATCTGGATGAAAAAAAATTCTCTTCTTTTATACCTATTTCCTTAAAAAAATGTTTACATGTGAAGGGTACTTAGGTTTTTTAAATAGCTCATGTGCATATGAAGGAATGTTTATATGTTCTATTTTTAATTTAAATATATGTAAAAATAGTTACCAGTGAAGGTATGTTTTAAAGTGCTATTTAAAATACATATATATTTCCCATATATCCTAATTAATTTTGTGGATTAATTAATGAAAAGAAATCTTTAAAGTACTTAATTAATTGCAGTAGTTGTACTACAATTTACAAAGTGGATAATTTTTTTGCTGTCCATAATGAAGGCGAACTTTATTTTAAATGCTAAGCTAAAACAAGACCGTTGTTTGTTTACTTTCTAGAGACCCTGCCAGGTAGGGTAAAGATATTAGAATAGCTTCCCATGAATATATCCTTTCATAGATTGCTTTTAAATGCACGATTGTCTATGTTTGTAAATAGCCAAATGAACTTGCACTAATGAAGCCCTTTGTTGGAGTGTGGGTTCTCTTTCCTGCTGATACAGACAGTACATCTCACCCCACAACTTCATCTAAAAGAAAATGCCACTAAAAAGCTGATGGAGAAACATATGTCTTCCTGTGCGGGAAATACATAGAAACTATTTCTTTCAATATTTCCCAGCTCTTATCTTTGAATGTAGATATTCTGGAATTTGTATCATTGATGTAAATACAATTTGCAATGCTTCAAGTGATATTGTTTTTGTTTGAATTCTCAGAGGTAAACCAGAACACTGACTACTTGTTCCCACATCTGCTTCATTCTAATGCTTCTGTCCAGCTATTTTTCTAAATCTGTGAAGCTGTACATCCTATATCATTCAGATAGAAACTGTATTTTCAGAATTATATGATTCCACAAACCCTAACAAAACCCTGAGGACAAATCTCGAACACCCTTTAGTTTCCTGAAAGAGAAAAGAGCTTTAGCTATGATGGGTGATAATATCTGCTGAGTCTTCTGAATTATACCTGGATTACTTAAATATCTTCCCACAGGAGGAGGATCAGGGCCAAGTGTCTGTGTAGTAATTTGAGGGTCGTTCCTGCTTTAGGAAGAACACGTTTGTTAAATGCACTGGCCCTGGCCACTATTCATCACCTCAGACAATTCCCTTTCACAGGGTAACTATTTAATATTCTCTGAATCAACTGGCATTTTATTATATGAAAACTTTAAATTTATTTACATTAAGGAAAATCAAATTCTTAAACATGAAACATTTTTTACTTTTCAAAGGGACCTATTCTTTAATCTGGTATGTCATTAACAACAAAAAATTCATACATGATGGAGTTCTTTGTTCCAGTGAGATTTCTTTCACTGTTACTTTGTAAGTATATGCAATTTTTTTTTTTACCAAAGACAATTATAGACAAATGTGTGAATGAATATTGTATTTCAATGGAATAATAAACATTTTTAAAGCATGTGTATGAATTTTACAACTTTGTGTTTTGTTTTTTTTTTTTTTTGAGACGGAGCCTCAAGCTATCCCCCTGGGTAGAGTGCCATGGCATCACAGCTCATAGTAACCTCCAACTCCTGAGCTCAAGCGAGTCTCCTGCCTCTGCCTCCCAAGTAGCTGGGACCACAGGTGCCCGCCACAACACCCGGCCATTTTTTGGTTGCAGCCATCATTGTTGTTTGGCGGGCCCGGGCTGGGGATTCGGGTTGGGGATTCGAACCCGCCACCTTAGGTGTACGTGGCTGGTGCCTTAGCCGATTGAGCCACAGGCGCTGAGCCCTGTTTGAGCTTTCAAAGTAAGATAATCTCCAAACATTCTGAACCATGTATATAGTAGGTATAATAAATGTTGACTGAACCAAAATCTCTCTCTTGCCCAGAGAAATTTAATACTGTTGGAACAGTACAAAATATGTGTTAACATGCAAGAGGATTAAAGAACATTGGTATTTGGGAAAGACTAACTGTCTACTTAAGTTTCGCTGGGGCTGAGTTTGAACCTGCCATCCTAGGTATATGGCTCTGAACCACAGGAGCCACCCAGTCTACTTAAGTTTGCTATCAGCCAAACAGGTGGCTGTTATGGTTGAGCCACTCTGCCTCAGAGGATAGGGACCTGGCTTCTCTGTCACCACGAAGGCCAGAGGCCTCTTTATTGTACCTGCACAGGTGGGTCCGCATGCTGGATATTGTCTTGTAGATGGCTCATGAGCATGAGGTCACGGGCCTGGTACCAGCGGGAGTGCAGTGCATGATGGTAGATGTGGCAGAGGATTGCGCATGTGCGGATCCGGTCTGTGCGGTCCTTGGCATAGATGTATTTGCATAGTCTCTCCATCAGCACAGCTGAGTCCTCACCCTCATTCTCTGCCTGGTCTTGCTCAGACTAGGGAAGAAGGGAGGGTGTTCCAGTACAAGATCCAGCGAAGAAAGGCTTTAAATGGCACAGGTTATTTTGTAACCAAAGATGAGCCTCTATCCAGCCTCATTCTAATCACCCAGTTTCCCTCCTTGTTCTACCTGGGGAAGTCCCTATAGAATAGGAGATGGGCGATCAAGCCCTGATAGTCATGTGGGACACATCCCCTGCCCCTCCGACAACTGCCACGTACTCACCTTTGAGGAGCCCTCCGGAGGGGTGAGCTGCCGCTGATGCGCTTTGTAGTCAAACTTGTAGTAGGTGTGGAGGATGCGTCTCAAGTAGATGCGACAGATCTCCTCAGTGGTGCCCTTCTCCTCCAGGTAGCGCTGTACTCGCTCAATGATGGCACACACCTGTGCCTCATCCTTCAGGTGTTCCACGTACTCTGACAGATGGAGCACACTCTCAGTTCAGCTGGGCACCTCGGCTTTCACAAAACTACCATCCCAGTCAATCCAGTTACCCCTGTTTGTTTTCTGCACCCATCAAAAAATCTACTTGTTATGCCCTGAACATATCCTCTCCCAGGACTTACAACCTTCTTATCCCAAAGCTTAGAAAAAAATCCTAACTACCCACCGCTGCCAATAAGGACCTGTAAGGTCCCACCCTTGTCTCATCTCCCACAATCCTCCTCTTGCCTTACTGTTCTCAAGCCACATTGGCCTTTTTATTCCTAGAACTTTTTGTTCCTTCTATCAGGTGCTCCTCTTGTGCTAATTCTTCCCCTGATCAACTCCTCCTCATTGGACCTCATCGCACATGGCTGCTACCTAAACATGCTTTCTTTAGGTGGGGCATTGTGGCTCATGCCTGTTATCCTAGCACTGTGGGAGGCTGAAGCAGGCAGATCCCTCGAGCTCAGGAATTGTAGACCAGTCTGAGCAATAGTGAGATACCCCACCTCCCCAACTAAAAAATTAGCCAGGCATTAAGGCAAGCACTTATATTCCCAGCTATTCAGGAAGATGAGGCAAGAGAAATCGCTTGAACCAGGACTTTGAGGTTACTGTGAGCTAAGCTGACTCCATGGCACTCTAGCCTGACCCAACAAAGTGAGACTCTATCTCCAAAAAAAATTTTAGTTGTTTTTTTTTTTTTTTTGAGACGGAACCTCAAGCCATCCCCCTGGGTAGAGTGCCATGGCATCACAGCTCACAGCAACCTCCAACTCCTGGGCTCAAGCAATTCTCCTGCCTCCGCTTCCCAAGTAGCCGGGACTACAGATGCCCGCCACAACGCCTGGCCATTTTTTTGGTTGCAGCCATCATTGTTGTTTGGCGGGCCCGGGCTGGGGATTCGAACCCGCCACCTTAGGTGTATGTGGCTGGCACCTTAGCTGATTGAGCCACAGGTGCCGAGCCTTTTTTGTCTTTTATTAAGATAGAGTCTCACTTTGTCACCCTCAGTAGAGTGCTGTGGCATCATAACTCATAGCAACTGCATACTCTTTTTTTTTTTTTGGAGACAGAGTCCCACTATGTCACCCTTGGTAGAGTGCTATGACATATAGCTCACAGCAACTTCCCACTCTTGGGCTTAAGCAATTCTCTTGCCTCAGCCTCCCAAGTAACTGGGACTACGGGTGCCCACCACAACGCAGAGCTATTTTTTGTTCAGTTGTCATTGTTGTTTTAACTGGCCTGGGCTGGGTTCGAAACTGCCAACTTTGGTGTATATGGCTAGCGCCATAACCACTGTGCTATGGGTGCCAAGCCACAACTGCATATTCTTTTTTTTTTTTTTTTTTTTTTGAGATAGGAGCCTCAAGCTGTCCCCCTGGGTAGAGTGCCGTGCCATCTCAGCTCACAGCAACCTCCAACTCCTGGGCTCAAGCAAGTCTTCTGCCTCAGCCTCCCAAGTAGCTGGGACCACAGGCACCTGCCACAACGCCCAGCTATTTTTTGGTTGCAGCCGTCATTGTTGTTTGGTGGGCCCGGGCTGGATTCAAACCCGCCACCTTGGGTGTACATGGCTGGCGCCTCAGCCACTTGAGCCACAGGCGCTGAGCCCACAACTGCATGTTCTTTGGCTCAAGCTATCCCTTGCCTCAGCCTCCCTAGTAGCTGGACTACAGACACCTACCACAACACCCAGCTATTTTTGTTCGTTTGTTTTAGCAGGCCTGGGCCAGGTTCAAACCCACCAGCCCGGGTGCATGTGGCCAGTGCCCTAACCACTGAGCTACAGGAGCCCAGCCAATAAATAAATAAAAGTCCAAAAAAAGCTCTCTCTTGGCAGCACCCTCAGCAGTGGGTAGGGCTCTAGCCACCTACACCGAGGCTGGTGGACTCAAACCTGGCCCAGGCCAGCTAAATCAACAATGACAACTGCAACAAATAAATAGCCAGACATTGTGACAGGTGCCTGTAGTCCCAGCTACTGGGAAGGCTAAGGCAAGAAAACTGCTTAAGCCCAAGAATTTGAGATTGCTGTGAGCTGTGACACCACCACATTCTACCTAAGAAGACAGCTTGAGACTCTGTATCAAAAAAAAAAAAAAAAAAGCTCTCTTCAACAATCATTATCTAAGTCAGTCACTCCTCTTCTTACTTTCTACCAGAAGGCCCTATTTTAACTTCTAACTTCCATCTTACATTGTTATCTTGTTAATTATCTTGCCATTATTACTTGAATTGTCTTTCTCCAATACCAAAGGGAAGCTCTTTGAGCTATGTTCATCACTATACCCTTCACTTGGTCAACGCATTCACATTTTTTACTAAGTAAATTATCCTGAGACATTCCCATCCGAATGCCACTGAGCCAAGCTAAACAAGATAAGTGAATAGATATCTTACCCCAATGGTTCCCAAAGTATAATCCCTAGACCAACAACATCATCTGGGAGCATGTTACAAGTGCAATTCTTAGGCCCTACCCAGACCTATTGAATCAGAAACTATGGGAGTGAGAATCATATTTCAACAGGCCCTTCAGGATGAATGTGGGGTAATGAAGGGGCTGGCTTTCCAAACACTCTCATTTAGTATAATTCTTTTTTTTTTTTTTTTTTTGAGATAGAGCCTCAAGCTATCCCCCTGGATAGAGTGCCATGACATCACAGTTCACAGCAACCTCCAACTCCTGGACTCAAGTGAGTCTCCTGCCTCAGCCTACCAAGTAGTTAGGACCATAGGCGCCTGCCACAACGCCTAGCTATTTTTTGGTTGCAGCCATCATTGTTGTTTTGGCGGGCCGGGCTGGATTTGAACCCTCCACCTTAGGTGTATGTGGCTGGCGCTTTAGCCACTTGAGCCACAGGCCCCATTTATCAGAGGTGGTGGGTTCAAACCTGGTCTTGGTCAAAAACTGCAAAAAACCCCTGCAAAATTAGTGTTTTTGCCTGCCAGCCTCAGTGTATGTGGCTGGCACCCTAACTGCTGAGCTAGGGTGGGCACTGAGCCTGCAAAATTAGTGTTATTCCCTATAGTTTTACTCTCACCAAAGCTCATGCTTGCTCAGGCTCACCTTGGGAGTGAGGATCAGTATTTTGCATGATTTTGGTAAATTCTTCATCCATTCGTTCCACCAGAGTTAGGATACAGCCACGAACACGCAATGGCTGAAGAGGAAGGCAAAGAAATAAATCAATTTGCCCAGATCTCAACCTTTAGGACTGATCTTAATCAGCCCCCAAACTCAACCTTTCTGTCTCCAATAAGCTTACAAAGCATACAACATATGCTTCCAGTTATCCTGCCAATTCCTCCTCTTACCTGGTCGACATTTTGCAGGTTCTCACTCTCTTCCATAATGTTCTCTCCAACAAAGATGTTGGGGTTTGCAAACAGGATGTCCATTAGTTCATTGATACACTCCAGGCATTTCTGCCACATCTCTGGCTGCCAAGAGATTAGACTGCAGAGTCAGATGTGTGAAGGCACAATAAGAGGATGCCTCCTGAGGGCCCCTTCACCCGTTCTTGGGGCTATCAAATGCCAAGACTGTTTCCAAAGCTCCTGAATTTCAAAACTCCAGGTATGTTCCCCTGACCCACCAGCTATGCCCTGAGATGCTTCTCTTTGTTGCCCTCACCTTCATGTATGTTGCCAGGTTGGGGTTGTAGTCATAGAGAGAGGCAATGATATTGAACTTGATCTTGACAATGACGCCCTCCCCAAGGTTGTTTTCAGAAGCAATCTGAACCAGTAATTGTAGCAACTCAATCTGGGAGGCCCTGGAGGGGAAGAAATTTCAGTGAGGCTTTGGAGGCAAATCAAAAATGTCTCATCCTATCATAGAAGATACCCTCTTCAAGCAAGGCAGCCATTACTCCTCTATTCTTAACCCTGTCTACTTGCTACTCTTGTTTTTTTCCATTGTATCAAGCTCATTTATTATATTTTTCTTTTTTTTTTAATCGTTGGGGATTCATTGAGGGTATAATATTTGCTACTCTTTTATAAATTCCAAACAGAAATAGCAATAATGCTGACAATCCTGGAACAGTGTAAAATGCCTTCACACCACTATTCTCATCAGTCACCTATTAACTAAATAAGGGGAGCATTATTCCCATTTCACAGATGGGAAAACAGTCCCAAAAGGTTAAACAATTGATTTATGGTCACAAGAAGGTAAACAGCAGAAAACCAGTAAGTCCCAAATGTATTATTCCTTCACTATAGCCATACACAGATCCTCCCTAAACAGAACCATTTTCCCACTAACTTCCACCCTGTGCTGTAGAGAAAAAGAGCTTCTGCTCTTTAATCCCACAACCCAGGCCCACGAATCTTACCGATCAGTTCCCTTCTTGCCTCGTGCCTGTAGAATCTCATTCAGTTTCTTGATGACAACAGCATGGGTGATCTCCGTTCCCTTTGCAAACATTTTTGGCTTTTCCTAGGACAGTATACATCCTGTCAGGTACATACCAAAAGGAAACTATTCCTGCCTTAAGTTTTTTCCCACTCTGACCAGAGGGCACCTGTATGGACTCTTAAACTATTCCCCAGTTCATTTCAACTCTAAAATCCTCACCTTAACAAGGGGCACTCCACCCCGGACCCTTTCCCACTCCCCGCCTTCATTGTCTTCTTCCTCCTCATCCAGGCGTTTTGATTTCCTATCATGCTTCTTTTTGGCTTTGTCTTCCCGTTTCTTCTCTGCTGCCTTCTTGTCCTCCTCTGTCGTAGGAGCCCTGCCAGGAGACATGGGAGGTGGTGAAGGACCAGCCCTTCCTTACTGCTGAGGCTTCTTCCTCTTTTCTTCCATCAAGCCCTGGGTCCAAGTTATATTCTAACAACCTAGAGAGCACTTAACCACAACCATAACCAAAGCAAAAAGCACTAAAATCTGAATTTGCTGGGCTACTTACCAAGGTCTGTCACCACATTACTCCCATCAAGGTACTCTTATGAAGAGAATGGGAGGGGTAGGTCTAGGGTTGAGGTGCTAACTAGCCTACTCCAGACACAGAAACAACCTGTCATGTTACTCCACAGCTAACTTCTAAAAACAACTTAAAGCTATTTTCTTTAACACTACTTGCTCTGTCTAGTTTGACTTATTTACCAGTCATCAACTATTAGTCAGTTCCCCCCGCCAAATTTGCAAAATTTCTTATGATTAATTAATCTAAATTCTGAATTAAAAAAAAATTGTCAGCTCGGTGCCTGTAGCTCAAGCGGCTAAGGCGCTAGCTACATACACCAGAGCTGGCAGGTTCAAATCCAGCCTGCGCCTGCCAAACAACAATGACAACAACAACAACAATAACAAAAAATAGCCAGGTGTTGTGGCAGGCGCCTGTGGTCCCAGCTACTTGGGAGGCCGAGGCAAGAGAATCGCTTAAGCCCAAGAGCTGCAGGTTGCTGTGAGCTTTGATGCCATGGCACTCTACCCAGGGCAACAGCTTGAGGCTTTGTCTCAAAAAAAAAAAAAAAAATGTCCACAAAACAAAATGCCCCACAAAGAAAAGATCACTGGGCTCAGCACCTATAGCATAGTGGTTATGGCACCAGCCACCTGTACTGGTGGCTGGTAGGTTCAAGCCTGTCCTGGGCCAGCTAAACAACAATAACAATTGTAACAAGAAAATAATCAGGCGTTGGGGCGGATGCCTATAGTCCCAGCTATTTGGGAGGCTGAGGCAAGAGAATAACTTAAGCCCAAGAATTTGAGGTTGCCCTGAGTTGTGATGCCACAGCACTCTACCGAGGGTGACATTGTAAGACTGTCTCAAAAAAAAGATCAGTGGTGCCTGTGGCTCAGTGAGTAGGGTGCTGTCCCCATATACCGAGGGTGGCAGGTTTCAACCCGGCCCAGGCAAACTGCACCACAAAAAAAATAGCTGGGCATTCTGGCAGGCGCCTGTGGTCCCAGCTACTCAGGAGGCCGAGGCAGGAGAATTACCTAAGCCCGGGAGCTGGAGGTTGCTGTGAGCTATAACACCACAGCACTCTACTTAGGGCGACAAAGTGAGACTCTGTCTCTAAATCACTGGCTATCTCAAAATGGTCTTAGCCAACTTGATATTACCTGAAACCATCTCCAGACTCTAATACATATTTATACAACAAAACATAAAGCTAATAACAGAGATTATGGGGCCAGTGCTCTATACCTTTGAGCCACAGGTGCTACCCATAATTCTGCAGTTTTTTTAACCTGTGAAATGCATGGTGGCTCATGCCTATAATCCTAGTACTTTGGGAGGCTGAGGCAGGTGAATTGCTTCAACTCCAGAGTTCTATTTTTGTTTTTTTGAGACAGGAGCCTCAAGCTGTCCCCCTGGGTAGAGTGCCGTGGCATCACAGCTCACAGCAACCCCCAACTCCTGGGCTCAAGCGAGTCTCCTGCCTCAGCCTCCTGAGTAGCTGGGACCACAGGCGCCCGCCACAACGCCCGGCTATTTTTTGGTTGCAGCCATCATTGTTGTTTGGCGGGCCAGGCTGGATTCGAACCTACCACCTTAGGTGTATGTGGCTGGTGTGTTAGCCACTTGAGCCACAGGCGCTGAGCCAACTCCAGAGTTCTAGACCAGCCTAACCAAGAGCAAGTCCCTGTCTCTGCTAAAAATGGAAAAACTAGGGTGGTGCCTGTGGCTCAGTGAGTAGGGTGCCAGCACCATATACCAAGGGTGGCAGGTTTGAACCCAGCCCCAGCCAAACTGCAACAAATAAAAATAGCTGAGTGTTCTGGCAGGGGCCTATGGTCCCAGCTACTCAGGAGGCTGAGGTAGGAGAATCGCCTAAGTCCAGGAGTTGGAGGTTGCTGTGAGCGATGACGCCATAGCACTCTACTGAGAGTGATAAAGTGAGACTCTGTTTCTAAAAAAAAAAAGGAAAAACTAGGTGGGCATTGTGGTGGGCAACTGTACTACAAGCTGCTTGGGAGGCTGAGACAAGAGGATAACTTGAGACCAAGAGTTTGAAATTGCTATGAATTGTTACATCATGGCACTCTATCCAGCATGACAGACTGAGACTGTCTAAAAAAAATGTGGGTCGATCATTTGAGCTCAGGAGGGTGAGACACGGCACACCTGAGCTCACAAGTTTGAGACCAGCCTGAGCAATAGGAAGACTCCATCTCTACTAAAAATAGAAAAACTGAGGCAAAAAGATCATTGCAGCCCAAGAACTTGAGGTTGGGCTGCAAGTTCTGCAACCCCTCAAGCCCAAGAACTTGAGGTTGCTGTGAGCTATAATGCCACAGCACTCTAGTCAGGGTGCCAAAGACTATCTCAAAAATAAAAGGTGAGGCATGGTGGCTCATGCCTGTAATCCCAGCTCACCAGGAGGCCAAGGCAGGTGGATCGCCTGAGCTCACAGGTTTAGGCCCAGCCTGAGCCAGAGCAAAACCCCATCTCTAAAAGTAGCTGGGTGTTGTGGTGGGCACATATAGTCCCAGCTACTTGGGAGGGTGAGGCAAGAGATCATTTGAGCCTAAGAGTTTGAGGTTGCTGTGACCTATGACACAATGGAACTCTACAGAGGGCAACAAAGTGAGACTCTGTCTTTGAAAAAAACAGAAAAGATCTACCTCTGTTGCCCAGGTTGGACTGACTGCAGTCAGTGCACAACCTCAAACTCCTGGGCTCTAGTGATCCTCCTCCCTCATCCTTCCTAGTAGCTGGCAATACAGGCATGCACCACTATGCCTGGGTAACTTTTTACATTTTTTTGTGGAGACAAGATCTCACAATTTTGCCCAGGCTGATCTCAAACTCCTGAGCTTAAGCAATCCTTCCACCTTAGCATCCTGAAGTGCTAGGATTATAGGCATTGAGTTACTGTGCCCAGACATTAGGGAGATAGATTAATATTTAGATTGATTTCCAATCAAGATAAAAGCAAGATTTATATAGATGAGAAAGAGGAGAAAGGAGATAGGAGGAAACCACAGCATAGTGGGTTTATTTTCAAGAGCTTCAGCCTCTTTTTGATGTGGGATAATGCTGTCTGGCAACATTGAAGCACCCGGATATCACATAGTAGGTTTGGGAAGAAATTGAGAAGACAGTCACAAATACTAAGAAGGCTGGGAGTGGTGGCTTAAACCTGTAATCCCAGCACTTTGGTAAGCCGAGGTGGGCAGATCACCTGAGCTCACGAGTTCAAGACCAGCCTGAGCTAGAGCAAGACCTCAGTGCTAAAAATAGCCAGGCGTTGTGGTATGCACTTGTAGTCCCCTCTGCTTGGGAGGCTGAGGCAAGAGAATCACTTGAGCCCAAGAGTTAGAGGTTGCTGTCAGCTATGATGCCAGGACACTCTACCAGGGGCTACAAAGGTAAGACTCTGTCTCAAAAAAAAAAAAAAAAACCCAAAAAACCCCCAAATACTATAAGAAACATGTAGAAACAATGTTCTATTTCATTTTTAATCAAGCTAAGCCTATCTAGGAGAATCAGCTTAGTGAACTTTAATCAAGTGGCTTCTTAGTTGATTAAATACTTTGGTTTTCTGGCTCAGCACCTGTGGCTCAATCGGCTAAGGCGCAAGCCACGTACACCTAAGGTGGTGGGTTCGAATCCCCAGCCTGGGCCCGCCAAACAATAATGATGGCTGCAACCAAAAAAATGGCCAGGCGTTGTGGCGGGTGCCTG
>CAUYQV010071532.1:0-34658 GCA_963574575.1 Galagoides demidoff | reverse complement strand
AAATGTGGGTCAGCTGGTGAAATGATCATGTTCTTGTCTCCACAAGGAGCAAATGATGCCCTTTTGCTATGTATAGACTCCCAGGGCACATTTAAATCCATCCTAGTTGGAAAGAGACAACTGGAAATAGAAAGGTTCATGACAAAAATGCATAATGTACAAATGTACATTCTGAAAACATTCCCCAATGCCAGTGCATTATTTGCCATCTATGAAGGCATTGTTATCAGGGAGCAATGAAGTGAGAAAGATGAGAACAGTGGACCGGACAGATTGCTTCATAACTTTTGTGTAAATTTAAAGAATTGTCCTTAACTATGATGATTATTGTAATTTTTATCTTATGCCCTAAAATACAATTTATTTTTTATTTTTTATTTTTTTTGAAACGGAGCCTCGAGCTATCCCCCTGGGTAGAGTGCCATGGCATCACAGCTCATAGCAACCTCCAACTCCTGGGCTCAAACGAGTCTCCTGCCTCTGTCTCCCAAGTAGCTGGGACCACAGGCGCCCGCCACAACGCCCAGCCATCTTTTTTTTAGGTTGCAGCCATCACTGTTGTTTGACGGGCCCGGGCTGGGGATTCGAACCCACCACTTAGGTGTATGTGGCTGGCGCCTTAGCCGATTGAGCCACAGGCGCCGAGCCAAGGTTTTCAACTATTATGGCTTGTTCTCTTCACCATAACCCAAATAGGGAAGGGTATAAAAGGCCTTCTTTGGCTGGTCTGTGTGAATTTGTGACCACAGGAGGTTCCAATATCATGGTGTTTGAAAGGTTTGCACCTGAGCCTTGGGAATCATAGTGAATATTCCTGGAGGGATTTCTGGCAGAGAGAGCTAGGGGTAAAGTACAAGTTAATTTGTTCTTTTATTTTATTTTTTCTTTCTTTCTTTGTGTGTGTGTGTGTGTGTGTGTGTGTGTTTTGAGAACAACGTCTCACTTTGCTGCCCTTGGTAGAGTGCCCTGGCATCGTACCTCACAGCAACCTCAAACTCTTGAGCTCATGCAGTTCTCTTGCCTCAGTCTCCCAAGTAGCTGGGATTACAGGTGCCTGTCACGCAACATCCAACTATTTTTATTTTATTATGTTTTTGACACACTATGTCACCTTCAGTAGAGTGCCACGGATCACAGGTCACAGCAACTTCAATCTCTTGGGCTTAAGCAATTCTCTTGCCTTAGCCTTCCAAGTAGCTGGGACTACAGGCGCCCACCACAACACCTGGCTATTTTTTTTGTTGCAGTTGTCATTGTTACTTAGCAGGCTAGGATGAGCTGGAACCCACCAGCTTCATTGTATGTGGCCAGCACCCTATTCACTGAGCTATGAGTGCCAGTCAACCAGCTATTTTTAGAGATGAGATCTTGCTCTTGCTCAGGCTGGTCTCAAACACATGAGCTCAGGCAATCCACCTGCCTCTGCCTCCCAGAGTGCTAGGATTACAGGCTTAAGCCACCTCAAAAGGTCTAAAATGTTCAAATTTTAAAAAGGGAACGATGCAGGAAGAGTCTAGAAACCAGGGGTCACTGAATTCTAAGACATTCTGTTCAGCAGCTCATCTTCCCCAAAGCCCTCTTGGCCAGCCTGGTCTCTTCCATCATTTAGTTTCAGGGGCCCTCAAACTTTTTAAACAAGGGGCCAGTTCACTGTTCCTCAGACCGTTGGAGGGCTGGACTGAGGGCCCCGGGACGAGTCGGCTGCTAAGCAGGACAGGCAGCAGCAGCAAAAACACCCAGCAGGCTGGATAAATGTCCTAGATGGGCCTTAGTTTGAGGATGCAAAGGAGGGGTCCACTAAAGGAGTCCTCACAGGCCCTTCCTATCTTATTTATTCACTGGACAAATATGGACTGAGTACCTCAGGTACCTGCTTTACAGCTTATATTCTCAAGGAGAATTGATATGATAAACAAGAAGTCAAATAAATACATGAATTCAAAACAAGCATGAGTGCAATGAAAACAGTAAAAAATAATTGAATGGGCCAGGCATGGTGGCTCACACCTATAATCTCAGCACTTTGGGAGGCCAAAACAGGAGGGTTGCTTTAGACCAGGAGTTCAAGATCTGCCTGAGCAGCATAACAAGACACAAAAGAGGGCTTGGCGCCTGTAGCTCAGGAGGCTAAGGCACCAGCCACATACACCAGAGCTAGTGGGTTTGAATCCAGCTTGGTCCTGCCAAACAACAATGACAACTACAACCAAAAAATAGCCAGACACAAAAACGAAAAATTAACTGGGTATAGTGGTGCATGTCTATAGTCCCGGCTATGTAGGAGGCCTAGGTGGGAGGATTGCTGAGGCCAGGATTTCAAGGCTACAATGAGCCTGGGCTACAAAGCCACACCCTGTCTGTAAATGAATTAATAAATAAATAAGTAATTGAACATGCCCTTCTTCTAAGCCTCAAAAAAAAAAAAGCAATAATTAAACATGTATCAAGGATTTTATTTATTATATTTTATTTTATTTTTTTGAGACAGAGCCTCAAGCTGTCCACCTGGGTAGAGTGCTGTAGCATCATAGCTCACAGTAACCTCCAACTCCTGGGCTCAAGCAAGTCTCCTGCCTCCGCCTCCCAGGTAGCTGGGACCACAGGTGCCCGCCACAACGCCCGGCTATTTTTTGGTTGCAGCCGTCATTGTTGTTTGGCAGGTCCGGGTTGGATTCGAACCCGCCAGCTTAGGTGTATGTGGCTGGCGCCTTAGCCACTTGAGCCATAGGTGCCAAGCCATGGATTTTAACTTATTAATTAATGATGAAATTGGTAAGACATTACAACTGGGCTCGGTGCCTGTAGCTCAAGCGGCTAAGGCGCCGCCAGCCACACATACAAGAGCTAGCGGGTTCAAATCCAGCTTGGGCCTGTCAAACAATGACAGCTACAACCAAAAAATGGCTGGGCATTGTGGCGGGCACCTGTAGTTCCAGCTACTTGGGAGGCTGAGGCAAGAGAATCGCTTGAACCCAGGACTTTGAAGTTGCTGTGAGCTGTGATGCCACAGCACTCTACCCAGGGTGCCAGCAAATAAGACATTACAACTGAATCCAAGGAAAATTCGAAGAACCATCCATCCATATGTGGAAAGGAATTTACAAAGAGAAGTAAAAGGTGGCTTGGCACCTGTGGCTCAAGTGGCTAAGGTGCCAGCCACATACACCTAAGATGGTGGGTTCGAATCCAGCCCAGACCTGCCAAATAACAATGACAGATGCAACCAAGAAGTAAAGTATCTGGGTGTTGTGGCGGGCACCTGTGGTCCCAGCTACTTGGGAGGCAGAGGCAGGAGACTCATTTGAGCCCAGGAGCTGGAGGTTGCTATGAGCTGTGATGCCACAGCATTCTACCCAGGGGGACAGCTTGAGGCTCTGCCTCAAAAAAAAAAAAAAAAAAAAGAGAGAGAGAGAGAAGTAAAAGGTGACAATACAAAATGAATTTATTTTTCTGTGGACAAGCATCATTGTCATTATCAGTTTTCTACAACCTACACAGTAGTAGTGAAATAGTTCAAAGAGTAGCTCGGTACCTGTTGCTCAGCGGCTAGGGTGCCAGCCCCATACACTGGAGCTGGCAGGTTCAAATCCAGCCCAGGCCTGCTAAACAATGATGACAACTACAACCAAAAAGAAAAAGAAAAAAAAAAAAACAGGTGTTGTGGCAGGCGCCTGTAGCTCCAGCTACTTGGGAGGCTAAAGCAAGAGAATCACTTAAGCCTAAGGGTTTGAGGTTGCTGTGAGCTGTGACGCCACAGCATTCTACCCAGGGTGACATAGTGAGACTCTGTCTCAAAAAAATTAAAAAAAAAGACAGCAAAAGTAGCAGAGATCCTGCAGAAACAGATCTCATTTTGCCTAGGGGCTCTTTTGGGGTTTTTTGTTTGTTTATTTTTGGGGGGGACAGAGTCTCACTACGTCACCCTCAGTAGAGTGTTAATGGTGTCACAGCTCACAGCAACCCCAAACTCCTGGGCGTAAGCAATTCTCTTGTCTCCACCTCCCAAGTAGCTGGGACTATAGGTGCCTGACACAATACCTGGCTATTTTTTGGTTGTAGTTGGCCCAGTTTGGATTTGAACCCACCAGCTCCCGTGTATGTGGCTGGCGCCCTAGCCACTGAGCTACAAGTGCCAAGCCCTCTTTTGGTTTTTTTTTTTTTTGCAGTTTTTGGCCAGGGCTGGGTTTGAACCTGCTACCTCTGGCATATGGGGCCCATGCCCTACCCCTTTGAGCCATAGGCGCCACCCTCTTTTGGGTTAAATATTTAGTAGTCACCAAAGCAGAGATCTGAATGAGAAGACAATGGTTAAAGATTCCCAAGTGTCTGGGCGCCGCCTGTGGCTCAGTGAGCAGGGCGCCAGCCCCATATACCGAGGGTGGTGGGTTCAAACCCGGCCCCAGCCAAACTGCAACAAGAAAATAGCTGGACATTGTGGTGGGCACTTGTAGTCCCAGCTACTCAGGAGGCTGAGGCAAGAGAATCACCTAAGCCCAAGAGCTGGAGATTGCTGTGAGCTGTGACACTGCAGCACTCCACCAAGGGTGACAAAGTAAGACTCTGTCTCTAAAAAAAAAAGATTCCCAAGTGTCAGGAATAGCCTGTGTAATAACCCTCTGTGTTGTAGCACCAGTCAAGAGACCAGAGTGACTCAGTGGGGAGACAGAGGGCATCCCAGGCATCCTGGTAAGTGCTTTGGACTTTATTTCGTGAATTCAGCCATGAACAGGAAGAGGGCTCTGACTAAGGCTACAGTGTGGATTGACCTGGTGCTCAGTGAGAGAAGCACACACAGAAGGCCACACAGTATGTGATTTCATTTATATGTAATGTCCAGAACAGAGACTAAAAGTAGATTCATGGTTGTCAAGGGCTGGAGGAGGAGGATGGTAAGTGACTGCTGATGGGGATGGGACTTCTTTTTTTTTTTGAGATGGAGCCTCAAGCTATCCCCCTGGGTAGAGTACTATGACATCACAGCTCATAGCAACCTCCAACTCCTGGGCTCAAGCGAGTCTCCTGCTTCCACCTCCCAAGTAGCTGGGACCACAGGCGCCCGCCACAACGCCCGGCTATTTTTTGGTTGCAGCCGTCATTGTTGTTTGGTGGGTCCAGGTTGGATTCGAACCCGCCACCTTAGGTGTATGTGGCTGGCGCCTTAGCCGGTTGAGCCACAGGTGCCAAGCCATTAATTTGGTATTTTAATTAATAAAATTAATTCTTTGAAAAACTATCACTTACCAAACACAGTTTAAAAATAGACAATGAGAATAAATCTATGTATTTTTAAAAATTTTTATTTTTTTAATTAAAAACTATTCCCAAAATGTGCACATCAGGTTTATATCACTTCATTGGTTAACTCAACTCTATCAACCAATGAAAAGACAAAGAGCTGCCAATTTACCTTCACTCTTTCTTCTGTCCATTTAAGGTGTAAGACTAGAAAAAACTTTGTTATCCAAACTAGAATAAGATATTAAAAAAAAACCACAAACTAATATCCCTGAAGATACTGGCACAAAATTTCTGAACAGAATATTAGCTAATCAAATTCAGTGGTAAATAAAATAATAACATATCCTGACTAATTAGGGATTATTATAGGAGTCCAAGGATGGTATAACCAATGAAAACCAATCTATGTAGTCCACAAAATTACTACATCAAAGAGGAAAGAATACAATCATTATAATAAATGCAGAAAAGATCCTTTAACCCCCTTATGATATGAATTACTGCAAACTGGTAATCTAAGCAAATTTTCTTAATCTGATTAGGACATTTGAGAATTCCAAATAAAGTCTGCTTTCTATATTTTCCTTCTAAGATTAGCAGCAAAGAAAGAACGTCTGCCCTCACCATTTGTACTTAACATTCACTTAACTGGATGTCCTAGCCATCCATTACAATAAGGCGAGAGAGAGAGAGAGAGAGAGAGAGAGAGAGAGAGAGAAAGAGAGAGAGAGGCTTGGTCTGCAACTACAATACACAGTGTGTGGCCTTGTTAAAAGTATAGACAAAAGCATCAGTGGAATTGGAAGACAGACCAGAAGTAAATCCACATCTATACAGGCAAATGATTTTCCATAGGGCTCCAAAGCCATTCAATGGGGAAAATCAAAGACTTTTCAGTAAGTGGCAATAAAATGAATCACAGCTCTTACTTCATATGTAAAAGGATCATAAACATAAATGTTAATACGATACATTTTCTAAAAGATAAAACGTTTGTGACGTTGAAGTGGGCAAGCATAAAAAACTGATAAATTGAACTTTATAAAAATTAAAAGTTGTTAGCAAAAGATGTTATTAAGAAAATGGAGAAGAGCAGACTGACAGCAAATACCTGCAGCACATGTATGCGATAAAACACCTTTACCCAGAATATATGAAGACAGCTTACAATTCAGTAGTAAAGTGACAAACATCCCAATGTAAGAAAAAAATGGGTGAACAACATCAAGAAATACTTTGCAAAAGATGACATACCAATGACCCATAAGCACATTCTAAAGTGGTCAAGACAATTCATCACCAGGGAAATACAAAGTCATTCCATAAACACAGTGGAGTGGCAAAAGCCTGTTGGCACTGATGATGCAGTTAGAACTCTCATACGATATTGGTCAGATGGTAACTACTTAGGAAAACCACCCCACAAATTATTCACTTAACCATCTACACCTGAACGTAGCACCTATTTCTGTTCTCATTTCACTGTCCAGAATCAACCACAAAGCCGACTCCAAGGGAAGCTATGAGGCGTAGAGGAGCACACAGAGGTTGCTGAACAGTGACTGTTTTATGGTAATAAAGGTCAGAAATGAAGATGGCTTGAAGTAGGGTGGTAATGGTGGGCTGGAGAAAACGTCATGAACATAAGAGACAAATTGAACAGACTCAAGTGAATGTAAGTTAGGACAAGGAAGAGGGGAGAGGAGGATGAAGAAAAATAAAAATATATAACAGTTAAAGAAAAAGTATATATTGTATGTTAGTGGCAAACTTCTCCCAGTAGTTCTTCCTTTGGGAGGAGTGAAAGAACTCAGTTAAGAATTAGGTTATTAGCGTTCTGTTGTTACGGTTCCCCGGGTGATAGTTCATAAAAAGCAGAGATGTATGACATCTGTGTTGCAACCTATAAAACACAGACTCACATTTTCTCCTGCTGCTTCTCTCTGTGCCTTCTAATTCTTGTTTTCTCCAATCCATAGTATATTGTTTTGAAGAATATGCCAGTCAAATGGATTTTGTTGACCAGAAGCTATTTTTAAAAATGTTCATGAGTATTGTACACCAAAGGATGCTTATCTGGAGGGACATCTTGGTACACAATTCTTGCATAAAATTTTTTCTTGGAACTTCGCAAGTATTGCTGTACTGGCCTGTGTTGTCTCATATTCCTGAGATATACAAAGCCATCTTTAAATGATTTTCTATTTACTCAGGACTCTTTTCTTCTATTGGAACTTTGAATATATTTTTAGATTTCTTCTGTCCCATTATCCTCCAAAGAAGCACTAAACCAAGGTCATGATGTGACTTACCTGCCTCCCTTACATAGTCATGGGCCTTCCTACCACCATGTTCATCACTGCTTTTCTCCAGCTTGTGGTAGGAACTGTCCTTAAGACACAGCAACATAGGTCTAACTCTTTTCAGTTGCATATATTAAGCTCTGAACTGCTTTCACTGTATTAATATTTATAATTTAATCTATTTCATATCTTATTGCCTTGACATTCAATCTTGTTTATTTAATTTCAGTCTTTTTTTTGCCTTGTACACTAAAGCAAAAATAAAATATATATCTTCTTTTTAATTTTGCACTGCTATTTTGTTCTTTAAGAAAAATCCTTTATCTAAAGCTATTTTTTTTTACACTTGCACTAGATTGTTTATTGCAACTCAGTTTACAATCACCAAGATGTGGGATCAACCCAAGTGTCCATCAACCCAAGTGTCCATCAACCCACGAATGGAATAATAAACTGTGGTATATGTATTAAAATGTTATGAATATCTTTGTTTTGTTTTGGGTTTTTTTAATTATTAAATTACAGCTGTGTACATTAATGCAATCATGGGGTACAATGTGCTGGTTTTATGTACAATTTGAAATATTTTCATCATACAGGTTAACATAGCCTTCATGACATTTTCTTAGTTATTATGTTAAGACATTTGTATTTTACATTTCGTAAATTTCACATGTACCCTTGTAAGATGCGCTGTAGGTGTGGTACCACCAACTACCCTCCCTCCACCTATTCCCCCCTCCCTATCCCCTTTCCCCATATTATTGGGCCATAACTGGGTATCATAGTAGGTCTAAAGCTATTTTGAATCTATAATCAAGCAGTCGTGCAAATCCATTCTGGAGTTTCTCTGGACAATTGATTATTAGGATACATATCCTTTCAACTCACTTTTGCTTATCACATTCATATTTTGAGTTTTATGCCAAAGACCAGGGCTGGCTGCTGTCTGGCTATCACTTATCTACAAAAGGTGTCTAGTTCCTGGGAATGGGCACAAGGAGGAGGGAGCCAGGAGAGGTTTCTGTTCCATCTGGCTTTACTGCCTTCTGATTAAGTTTTATACTCATTCATTCATTTACTCATTATTGCCCATTCAAACATTTGTGGTATCTGTATTGATGAATTAGAGGTCAGAGAGAAGAAGGAAGACAAAATGTGGCAACTTTTATACCAGACTTTAGGGATGGGGTGGTGGGTAGAATGAGCCAGGGCCCACCTCCTAGGCCCTTATATTTTAATGAGGATGAGAGACATAAAACAAGAAGACAAATAAATTGAAAAATATAATGACAGTTTTTTATCATCACTATTGCAGCTGCTTTAGAAATTTGCTTTTATGAGTTAGAGTGCTATGTGATGTGACCAGGGCAAATCATCAAGCTCTCAGTATTCTCATTTAAAAAAGGATATAAATAAAACTGCCTCCTGAGGGTTTTGAAGAGTCTTCAGTGGGATAATATATGTGTAAGGGTTTGAGGATAAATGATATAAACCTTGAACATTGCTAAAATGAACACGTTTTCCTGACTCGGCTTGCAGGTCTCTTTCCCTTTGGCCAACGATGGGTGAATGGAAGTGGAGAGAAATCACAGGAACAGCCTCTCCCGCCCAGTCCCCTGCACCAGCTCCCTCCCTGGGAGGGGAGGAGGAGCTGCAGTGGGGAACAATTTTATTATGAGTTACTGCTGATGCCGGGACTGTGTTCATTTTCCTCAGGGACCCTGGTACTCAGATGTGCTGACTCAGGGCAATCCTCAGTGAAAATTATTAACAGAATATTCTAATTTATCAGTGAGCTTGACTTGAGGTTATTTAATAAATGTCAGTTCCCCAGCCACTAATTGTTCCTGGTGAAGCAACATCAGTGCTGATTCTGAATTTGTAATCTTGGGAACCACTGGTTCTGAGGCCGCCAGTTCCCTCAGCCCCAGACTTCTAACACAGCACATCTGTTGGAGGTAAAGTGCTAGGGAAAACCTTCAGAAAATCCTCGCGAAGGGTGAGTGTAGATATGAGGATAGGTTCTTTAGAATGCTCTATTAACAAAGAGTGCAAGAGGTAATGAGAGATTGTGGATACATTGCCCAAATTCCTATAGAAAAAAAATTATTAAATGCAATTAGCAGCAGTTGAATTATCAGACTGAAAAGCTATCATTGGCACAAAGGCTGTGGGATTTCAAGAGGAAGAAATTATTCAGATTTGAGCACCTGCTATATTCCAGTCCCTTTGGTTAATTAAGTTTTTATCCCTTCCCTGCAGCTAAGCAAGAGAACAGAGAAATTCCATATACAGCAGGTATTATGCGGAGGGACGTAGAGATTGGTGTGGGAGTCCAGAACACACATCATGAAGTGGGGAAGAGGTTTCTCAAGGGTTAGCTTTTAACCAGGCCTTAAAGAATGAGTGGGGATTGTCAACCAGAAGAGCAGAGAATTTCCAAGGCAGCAGATGTGGAGACCCCAAAGGGCAGGTCTGTCTATGAAACAAAGTCTTCTACTGTTAGATAGAGGGACGTGTGAGAGCCAGGCCAGGGACACCCTCAAATGCCAAGTAGAGTTCAGGGAGCTAAGTTTTAAAAGTTAGCCAGAGAGGTAATGTATTCAGGACCTGTCAGAAAGACGAAAGTGGCAGATAGTCTAAAAAAAAAAAGAGCAAGACCAGAGGCCAGAGGCCAGTCACAGGCTGGAGAATGGTCCCATGGAAAGGTGCCAGCTGGTGGCTCCAAACAGTGGCTGGTCACAAGGCGAGTACCTCACTCATGCCGTTTACCATAAGCTCCACGACACTGGCAGCTTCTCTCTCATACAGATCAGGATGCTGAGACCTGGAAGGATGAATTATCCAAGGGAAGATGTGTAGTCAGGAGCAGGGGAGCTGGGTTGAAGCCCAGGCTGAATGACAGCGGGTGGTATGTCCCTGCCTTGGAAAAAGTTACCAGTTCAAGATGATCAAGTACTTTTTAACAGACCTAAATCATCAGATGACTGTGAATACTAAATGAGATAATGTACTTATAGGAGGCTCAACGCTCAATGAGGTGATGAGCTCATGCCCAAGGAAGTGAGCAGCAGAGGCTGTCCACTGACAGAGTTGAGCATACCTCAACTTAAGGTCATAGGGTTGGTAAAAAATTCAGGCCCTGGGACCCCAAAGCTTGTGGTTTGAGGCCCTGTTTCATACTGATGACAAAAGTCTCTTTCAGCCTAAATGCTCCATTTCCATGCCCAACTCTTTAGTTTCTCTTAGAGGATCTTGTACAGCAGGCTGGACCTCAAAACTTCCTGTATCTCTCTCCTTAACTGGGACATTTGTGTATCAAGAAGGTGTGCTTAAAAACCACACAGGGCCGCTGCTGAGGCGCCAGCTCCTGGATTGCCTCCTGGTGCCAGGTAGGACATGATGGGAAAGAACCTAGTTTTTTTTTTTTTTTATTAAATCATCTCTGTGGACATTAAAGCACTCATGGGGTACAATGTGCTGGTTTTATATATAATTTGAAATATTTTTATCAAACTGGGTAACATAGCCTTCATGGCATTTTCTTAGTTATTGTGTTAAGACATTTATATTCTACATTTAGTAAGTTTCACATGAGCCTAGTTTTTTATGGTTATCCTTCCAAGCACGTGTCTCTGCCATAGGAGCAGAATATTAGGCAAAAATTTTAAGACCAGTGAAACAGAAACCCTCTTTGCAGATGTGGTAGCTGAGTGCCCCTGAGTTTGAGAATGTGCAGGTATAAATGTGAGGGTGTGTATGTGGGGAGGTACTGTTGCTTTCTAAAACAGGCCAGAGAGAATAAGAATGTAGAGAAGTAATAATGTCTGGGAAAATTTAGAGATATAGCAATTCTAGAAGAATGGGCACTGTTTTGGAATCCAAATGACCTGGGTTTAAATCCCACATTGACCTCTTAGTTGCTCTGTGACTTCACGCAAGTTAATAACCTCTCTGATTCACACTTTCTTTACCTATTGTGATCATATGTATTGAAGAGTTTTGGTATAAATTCAATGGGCTAATGCTGACAGAGTATTTGGTAATGTGTCTTTTAGAATGCCTGAGCTGGCCGCAGCCAGCACCACTGGCACTGTGCCCTTGGTTTGGTTTCCAGACTCCCTTCCTTGGACACTATCAGAAACTTTCAATGTTCTATCCTCCTCTGTAACCCCAGGGGCAGTGGAGACAGAATTGAATTCAGGAATCCCCACCATAGATCCATCACTGAGGCCTGAGAGTGCCGTGATGAGATATGGACAGAGAAGTATGAGAAGGGCACAGAGGCCTGAGCAGAAGCACCCACATTTCCCCAAGTGAACACTCTGAAATTCTGGGCATCTGGATCCTTGCTAATGTCCACCTCAATGGACACTGCCCCATGTAAGGGCGGCCTTGTTAAGGTTTTCCAGAGGGATCTGCAGCTCCAATAGGAAAGTAAACCAGCTACTCTGGGTCTAACATTTCTTCCATAGTGTGAGTGTATATACAGGGTGACCATAAAGTTCACGTGCAGTTTAAAACATATATATATATATATATATATATGTTGTATATACAGAGTGTATATACATATATATATGTGTGTGTTGGTGGGTGTATATAGGTGTATGAGGCTACAAATATGTGTGTGTGTGTGTATGGGAAAGAGCTAGTTTATATATATTTACACACATATACACACATTTTAGGCCCCCATCCAGGCTTGGACAGTTGGTTTTGGCAGGGCCCCTTCTTTCCAGGTGGGAGATGGGGCACCTGCTCCCCTGTTCCTACACTGGAGGAGCCAGAGTCGTGAGGACAGTCTTAATCCTTTCATACTTAGGGCATCTTCTGCTGGTCTGCATTTCCCTCCCTCGAGAGTTCTCAGAATCTTAATTGATTCTCTGACCCTGGTATATGTTCTCTGATAAATCTTTTCAATTTTCACCTTCCAGATCTTCCCCCCTTTCACAGGGCTTGGCATGGTGCTGGTGAAGAGGCTGAGAATGTGGCAACCTATAAATGCACAATGCTTGAACAACCCTGAGATTCTGTTTCTAATCTTTTTTCCTGCATTTCCCCATTCAGAAGTTTTCTCTAATCTATAGATAGTTTAATTCTATTCTTTTAGCATATACTCTTAAACTTTTATAAGCACATCTGAATTAACAAAATCCACATCTAATTAATATCTCCACCCTCCTCCTCTTGACCGGTAGGAAGATCTTGAAACATTTTAACTCCCATTACTTACTAAGTATGTTATTTAACATTTTCATTTTACTTTGTATCTACACATTAAAATTAGTCATGTCATTATTACAGGGATTATTTTAAATGACCAGCTCTGGTCAGGTTTTCTCACTCGTTGACCAATTTCTCTGCTTTTCCTCATCTCTTTCAGCTCAGACCTCTCTGTTCAGCCTCTTTCTTTCTGTATTAGGATTTAGTGTTTCCTTCTGCTAAGATATGTGAGTGGCAAGCCTCTTGGGGTTTTCTTTCTTTGGGGGGTGTGTGTGTGTGAAAACATCTTTCTATTAATATTTCATCTTTATTCTTGAGTGATAATTTAGCTCAGTATAAAATTCTAGGTTGACATCCTCCCCTGAGAGGTTGAAAATACGATTACATAATATCTGGCTGCATTGTTTCTATTAAGAAATCACTTAAAATAGCTTTACAAAAAGTGAAAAAAAAAATCACTTAAATTGCTGTCAGTGAAACTAATGTTTTTTTGGCTGTAAATCTGCATTTTCTCTTTGGTTGTTTTAAAAGCCCTCCTTCCCTCCCTTCGGTCTTCTGTTTCAATATAATTTATCTATGAGTGAACTTACTTTTATTTTTTGCCCCTGAAATTATTATTGCTCTTCGTGAATCTAAGGGTTCAAATTCCAGAAAATGTTCAAACATTTCCCCTTTGAATATGTCTTTCCCTCTGTTGTTTCTTTCTGGAACTCCTAGAGGTAAGTGGAATCTTTTAAATAAGCCACTGTCTGTCTTTTTTTTTTTTTTTTTTTGAGACGGAGCTTCAAGCTATCCCCTTGGGTAGAGTGCCATAGCATCACAGCTCATAGCAACCTCCAACTCCTGGGCTCAAGCGAGTCTCCTGCCTCCACCTCCCAAGTAGCTGGGACCACAGGCGCCCGCCACAACGCCCGGCCATTTTTTGGTTGCAGCCATCATTGTTGTTTGGCGTGTCCGGGCTGGGGATTTGAACCCGCCACCTTAGGTGTACGTGGCTGGTGCCTTAGCCGATTGAGCCACAGGCGCCGAGCCGCCACTGTCTGTCTTATAACCTCTCTTTCAGATTTCCCATCTCATCATGGTGGCTACCGACTGTGCAATTACCCTTAAGGTCTGCTTTCTAGTCCCTTGGCTCCCCGAGGGCTTTCCTTCTAATAGAAATGTTTTTACTGTAGGACACTGAATAGATTATTTTTCAAATTTGCCAATTCTTTAGTCATCGTGTCCTTTTAGTGTTTCTGGGATTTTTTGCTTCAATTTGTATGTCCTTAATCATTTTAAATAAATTCATTTTGTATCCATTCTCAGATTGTCTGTTATCTCAGCCTCCAGGCAGTCTAATCACACTGTTTTGTCTGCACTGTTCTATTTTCCATTTTGTTATTATTTTGTCACTTTTTATATAATTTTATAACATAAAAGCTTTTATGTCTTGCTTCCTTTTTCCCTGAAAATCTTTCCTGTTGTGTGTTTTGGGTACATTTGGTTTTCACTATCCATGGATTCTACATCTGTGTATTTAACCAATCTCAGGTCAAAAATATTCAGAAAAAAAAAACTGTATCTGTACTGAACATCTATGGACTTTTTTCTGTCATTATTCCCTAAACAATACAGTTTAACAACTATTTACATTTAAAGTATATAGGTGAGTATGTGTAGGTTATATGCAAATACTACATCATTTTTATCAACAAGACTGCAGTTGTAAAACCTCTTGAATTGCAATCCTGAGACTAGGTTACGCTTAGTGTCTAACAAATGTTGTTACAATGTTTGTTCCATAACAGTGTTTTTTTACCTTACATCACATCTTACCTACCTATCACAGTGATAATTGACTCACTCTCATTCCCTTATTATGACATTACTGATACAGCCCCTAATTAATTCAGTCTTCGTGAAAAGACATAAAGGCAGTCTTAAAATGAGGCTCGGAGCCTCACACAAAGGTCTGGGACCAGGGGTTCACTCTGGCATGTGTTGGACCCAGAACCTCCCCCCTGCTCTCACTACCACTAAGACCCCAGCCCACAGTTACTGTGGTGGCTTGGTCCTCTGTCAACTCTGCTAGGCTAGAAATGCATCCTCTTCCAGAATCTCCTTCCCTGTATGGCACTCAAGAAACATCAAAGGGTGGAAGAGATTCTGAGCCACACTTATGCTCACAGGCCCATGCTGGTGACTGCATCATGTCTTGCTGGGCTTGTGGGGGTAGCAGCTGGGCCTTCCCCCAACACATGCTGGACATCTTCCTTTGCTGTCCTTGAAATTTCCCTGCAGCTGCCTGGCAGAGGACACCAACCTCTCCCTCAGGTCCCCTGTATCATGGTGAGTAAAAGCTCGGATGAGAGGAAGGTGCAGGTGTCAGCTCATCCTCAGGGGCTCCACTTTGTCCCCCACCACTGTCCACTGCATGGCTTCCCTTCCTTCCCAGCGGCCTGCCCCATCTCTTCAACCCAGCACCAGATGCAGAAGCTCTGCCTGTGCCGATAGTGTCACCAGCTCCAGCAGTCATCTAATGCCAAATCCTTGTGACACTGCTTTTCCTCTATCACGCAAGAGGATTCTGCTTCTCAATCCAAGCCCTGATTGAGGCGTTAAGACCTGGGACACCCCTCAAGGCATCTCCAGTATCCATAAAAATGCTTCCTAATTAGCTTTCCCATTTCTGCTTCTTTTTTGACACCTGAGAATTTTTAAGTTAGCTGAGATCCACCATATTGTGAAAGGAAGGCACTTTCTCTAGGTCACGGATGCTGTCACGCCCACTGCAGCCCTGTGGGGACTCTGTATCTTTCAGGAAAAGGCCCACTTAAATCTCCACATGGCATCTATGAGGACAAGCCTGCCCTGGGGCCTTTTTCATGCTCTGAAAGTGCTGGTGGTCAATAGAACCTCTCCTTTCCCCAAGTTTGTGTCAAGTTCTTTAAGCAGAAGGAAGGCATGAAAGCTGACACTGTGTGTTTCCTGAGCTACCTTAGCATAAACAATTCTCATCACAAAAAGTTTTGGTTTTCTTTCATAAACAACAGAGCTTACATATCCCAATAGAGAAAACATATCCCTCCTATCAATATCACATATTTATATTGGCTCCTTGCTGAGTCGATATAAATTATAAAAGGTCATCAACTTAACTGTAGATGGCTCGACAAAAACCATCTCCAAAGACTGGACCATCACCAAATATATTTATCAGACTGTTTTTCCTGGTGGAAATTGTTTGCTTTGAGGTATTGTGTATCGGTGGCAAGAACTGGAAAAACAATGCTCAGTTCATCTCACCACATAAGAACAAGGGGTGGGGATTGTGTGTGAAACTTCTGGGACTCACACTTTGTACTTTCAAGTCTTTGATCAAGCCTTTCATCTACCTCGAAAACTATTTCCCCAGGCCCACTTTATGCCTAGCAACATTTTCCTGTTTCATCAACCAGATAGAATGTCATCTTCTGAGGTCTTTCCTGATCTTCCCTTTATCAGAATGCTCTCTACCATCTCTGGCAGAACCATGAGGTCACCTTCCTTTTGTTTGAACCTCTTATGATGCTTGGTGTGTTTCTCTCTTTGTTGTAATCATGAGCTCCTTTCTCTTTTCTCATCTCCCTCTGCATGACCAGGGAGAGTGGAGAGAGATAAAGAGGATGCGAAAAATAAAGTGGGAACAAGAATGTCAAGTTGTGAGGAGTTAGTTGAAATGTACACAATTATCAATAGGTAAGAGTGTAGGGAGAAGACACGCTACCAATCTTGGTATTATGAATTGGTAAGAGAAGAAGGTTATTGAACATTTTGAAGATAATAGCTTTAGGATTGATGGATATCTAGGATGTTTTCACAAACAGTGCTGACCACACGCCCATGTAAACTTTTCTCTCACTCAATATTTGATCAAAATCTTGGAAGGTAAATTGGAAAAACTGAACATATTTGAATTTTGTAACTGAGTGAACTGGGTCTCAGCAGGTAAAGAATTATGCCTTATCACTTAATTAGTAAGTGGCAAACCCAGCCCCCCAAATATTGCTGCTGGTCTAGGAATGTGCATTTTACATATAGACTAGTTGCATAAAGTTGAAACATATTGGAAGTAAACATAAAAGGTAGAAAAATTATGATTCTTTGAAAAGTAAGATTATAATGTAGTCTAATGTATAATTAAGATTATAGTTAGAGAGAATGACCACCAGTAACTGGGCAGCCACATTTACCAGCCTTCTTTAGCATTTGGAGAACAGCATCATACCGACCAGAAACTATTCCTGGTACATCTTGAGTTTGATGTCATCATTTATTGTACAACACACTGGGTTGGATGAATCAAGCTGTGACCCTGGGCACTAGAGTGAAGGGTTCTGTGATACTGAAGAAATAAAACAAGTATAAAGAGCTCATAAGAATGGACTTTCCAGGTTTGGGAATATCCATGTAGCCATGAGGTGTGATGTAAAATGCATTTCATCCAAGATCTGGCTTTGAATCCCACTTTTATTGCCATGACCTAGTCCCCTCACCTGGCTAAACCTCAGTTTTCTTATCTGCTAAATGAGAATGATAACTGGGAAAAATAAATATCTTTTATATGTAAAACACCCATTACATAATAAGAGTTTAATGAACTCTCCATCTCCAAAAGAACAAAGCATAAAACAAATAAACTTAGAGTGTGTTTAGGTGTTTTGCACGGCCAGCTCTCCTTGTGCATTTCAATGTAATAAATCATATTACATGTGGAAGGTGGCTGAGTAGCTAATAAACGTCTGTAAAATGTGTCCCAAAGTTATCAACCTGCAATTACCAAGAAGTATAAATCCTTCGACTTTTGCGTTGGCTGAGACTTTGTTGCTTATAATTTCCTGTAAGTGAGTTCTGTCTTGGCACACAAAAGAACAATTCCTTCCAAACGTTTTGTTCTGAGCAGCTTATTGAAGCAATTGTAGCTATATTGTTCTGCTTGGATCTATCAACACCATTGCTTAATTTTAGGTCAACATCACTAGCTATGACAGAATAAAGTTTGCAAGACAATTCCGGGACTAACCCCAATGCCACCTTAGGAGCTGCAGTCAGCTGCATTCAAAATGCATATTTTTGGCAAAAGCTCCAGTGTGCCTCTCAATAAAGGGAATCTTGCTTCTGTGTGATGTGTGCTACAGAGTAATAGGAACTTAATAGCAGTCAAGTGACGGAAAGACCCTAATCACAGAAAAGCAGAAGAGAATAAAGAAAAAATAGATAAAGCTTACCTCAAGAGATTTCTGAAAAGCTCTCTAAGAGGTAATAAGGTTGGAAGTTTTTCAGAAATTGGTACTAGGAGACTTCACTAGTGACTAAAGTAAGAAACTGGGAATAAGATGATGTTGGCTCAGCTTCTGAGCCCTGTGGAGGCAGAGCTGTTTGGGGACGCACAGAACAGAATCAAAAGCATTGATGATGGTCAACTCCTTCAGCTGTAAACAGATAGCACCACACAGCAGTTAACGGCATTTCTCCCCATGTGGTTCTGTCTGTAAAAGACAACATGGAAGAATTGAAGAGGTGGCTTGGTTTTGACACCAGGCAAACACAGGCTCAAATTCAGTGTCACTGTCAGCAGCTTTAGGCGAATGAGTTTCAAATTACTTTGCTGAATCTCTTCAAATAGGTCTCTTAATGCCTAATAGACAGTGACATAATGAAAAATAAATGGATCATATATGAAGGGGTAATAATTAAGCTCATGAACTCATCCTAGAAAAGGGACTACACCCCCCCCCCCCCCGCTCAGTATCACTATATCACTATAGTTGCCATCAATGTGACACCACACTTCCCTGTGGGAAGCTATGCACAAGACTGGTGCTTAGTCTACCCTTCAAAGCAATTTTGGAATTATTTTCCTATAATGGCATCAGAGCTGTCATCATACAACACACACACAGACAAAGTAACAACAGTAAGGCACTACCACATGTCACCATTAACACAGCTGTGAGACACTGATATACCAAGGTTTTGAAACCTTACTGAGTTGTTTGTACAGTGCAATCAACGTAAGAGCACAGTGTCAAGTTCATGAATTTAATTGTTAGGCCTCGGGTGGACTAGGCGTTGGCATCAGTGTATAGCTTCCCAAGGAGAGTACTTCAAAGGAGACCTTTGTTATACTCAGCAGTGAGGTATGTAGCACTTTTTCTAGGTTGAGTTCATGAACTTAATGGTCAGATCTCACATATTCAGCATACAAAATGAGGTTGTATTCTCCATGAGCTATGTGAGAAAAGAAAGAGGCAGTTGTATCATTTGGCTTGTTGATCTATAATGTTTCCTTCTTGCCTTTTTCCCTCACTTGTGCAAAAGTGAGAGGAGTGCGAAGCCTGGGCCTGTCTGGGCTCAGACACCTGCCAGTGGTAACTTCACCTCTCTGAGCCCCAGTTTCTTCATCTTTGAAGTGAGCATGGCAGTTTCCTACACTTAACTGGTTGTTCTGTATAAAAAGGAGATATACCTTGTGAAAACACTTTGTGACTTACAAAGACCACACATATAGTCAAGGTTAAAATGGTCTAAGATCCTCTTCACACCGTTATAGAAAAATAAAGATTAAGTAAGAAAAATAACAAAAAATAAAATTGCATAAAGGAAAACAAGGTCTCAGGGACCTTTAGAGACTCAGCGAAGTTCACCCACATATACAAAGACACTGAGAATAAGGATGGAGGTAGAAACTTTAAGTTGCAGAGTCCAAGAAAATAAAATGCTGGAACTCACAAGTGGCCACAGTGAAGTTGAAGTGCACTGCATGGTGTGATTCTTATAGATCTGCCGTGGTTGCACATGTGCGTATTATAGACATGCATGTATAATACACAAATGCATGTGAAAACATTATAATAAAGTGTGTAGGTATACATGTAACTATATACAAAGTGAGTGAGAGGATGGAGTTCTAGATCTTTTTCTTAGAAGGCATTTTTCTACTTTAAAAATCATATGTAGATTCTGCTTCTAGTGTGTCAACTGGAATTTGTGGTGGGGGCCTGTAGTCCCCGATACTTGGGAGGCAGAGGCAGGAGAATCTCTTTTGTTTTTTGCAGTTTTTGGCTGGGGTTGGGTTTGAACCCGCCACCTCCAGCATATGGGGCCAGCGCCTTACTTATTTGAGCCACAGGTGCCGCCTGTCAATTGGAATTTGACTTTGGGGCAGAACCTTCCTTTACTTTGGGGGTTGCTGTGAGGCAACAGCTCTACCAGGGCAACAGCTTGAGACTCTGTCTTTAAAAAAAAGAAAGAAAGAAAGAAAGAAAAAGAAAAAGAAAAAGAAAATGGAGATGAAGGGAATACCACAGACATTCACCTGAATGGAAATAGGAATATGCCTTAGATTTTCCTCATCTCCTGAGTCTGTATGTTCACGGGGGCTGTCCAGGCCAGGGAGGGAGGAGTGAGTACAGGTGTATCCTGAGGGGACTTGAGTGATGTTAACGGACAGCAGTTGTCAGTGTGGCATGTGGTCCAGAGAGGCAGGTGAAGGGTAGTCCTGGAAGAGAGTAAGGGTCACCTGGGTGGGTGGAGGTAATGTGGGGAGTGCTGGGGCCATCAGTGATGGTGTGAGAAGCCAGCACTTTGAGGATCGGAACTAGGTAGATTAACTCAGTATCACTAAATAGGCATAGAATTAAGGGAGGGAAGCTAATAGATCACAACATTGTTCTAAGAGACGAAGCCAGTTAGAATACAGGCCTGAGTACATTCTTTTGACCTCTAGAGCCCTGGAGGCAGCATGCATCCTTGGTGTAGGACAGAGACAACTGTGGCAGCTGTCCACAGCCGGTGCTTAGAGCGGTAGCCATTGTCCTCTGGTGTTGTTCTTTTGTAAGGATCCTAGAGAGAACAGTTTCTGCGTTAATTACATGGAGGGGTACTATGATTTTTTGTGTGGGGGTAAGGTTCCCCCCACATAGGAGGCATTTGACCCTGATGGTAGACTAGGAGTTCCCCATGTGGTGAGTGCAGCTCTGTGACTGTGGACACCCTAACCACATCCTAGAACAGTATTGACACATAGTTAGTACTCGATTTTTTAAAATGTGTGAACAATGTAAGGCACGAGGCACAGGAAGACATGCTATGTCGGCAGAGGGGTGCAAAGTGGCTCCTGGCTGTCCTTGCTGGGGCAGAGGGGTGACAAGGAGTAGTCAGAATTGAGGCTGTGGGGGGCGGGGCTGGAAAGGCTTTCCTGTAAGAGCAGAACAGCATCTTGTAGGTGCCCTGGAGAAAGACTACTGTCCACTAAGTGGGGCTGGGTTCAATGCCAGGCCACTACAGACCTGTCAGGTTGCCCTGGACCAGCTCCTGGTTTCTGCCTCTTCCAAACAAGTGGGCAGAATAACGGCTCCCCAAAGACGCCAGCACCCTAATCCCTAGAATCTAAGACTAGGTTACCTTACATGGCAAAGGGCCTTTGCAGATGTAATTGTGGTCACAGGCTTTAAAATAACAAGATTATCCTGGATTATCCGGGTGGGCCCAATCTAATCCCCAGAGAACTTTCTCTGGCTGGAGCACGATACATGATAGATGCAACAGGAGTCAGAGAGATCTGAGGCATGAGAAGAGTTTGCCGTGTACTGCTCGCCCTGAGACAGGGGGCCCACAGGCAGGGACCCCAGGGGGACCTTGAGCAGCCCCTGGAAAGCAGGAGAAGGAAGCAGGTGCCCCGACTGACATCCAGCAGAACCCATCTACCCTCTTCCCCCACATTCTTTTTCTCCATGACGCTTACCCCCATCAGACATTTGTGTATTTTCTTAAGAGCCTGCCCATTAGCCTATCGCTCCTTGAGCATCTAAGCTTTACAGGGGGCAGGACTATTATCTGTGACAGTCTCTACAGCAGTGGTTCTCGACCTATGGGTCGAATGACCCTTTCACAGGGGTCATTTAAGACCATCCTGCATATCAGATATTTACATTACAATTCATAACAGTAGTAAAATTACAGTTCTGAAGTAGTAATGAAAATAATTTCATGGTTGGGGGTCACCACAACATGAGGAACTGTATTAAAGGGTCGTGGCATTAGGAAGGTTGAGAACCACTGCTCTACAGTTTCTAAAAAAGTATGTGACCTATGGCTGCTGCTTAAAATATATTTAAATGAATAAATGATCTATATCATCATATCCTCCCAAGACCTAAACGGGGTAGGCATTTATCCTCAGGGAAGTGAAGAGGAGTCTGGCACCAGCCCCACTACCCTAAATGCTCCAGCTTTGCAGCTCAGCACCAGGGACAAGGACATCACTGTCTGACCAGCCCGGGTGGCTGCGCAGGAGCCCCAGGCTGTCTCAGAGCCTAAGCCTGCAGTCATCATGACACCTTGCAGCCTGCCCTCTGTGGACCCATCTCTGCCAGCCTCATCTCCCTACAGAAACTTCCTTCTTCCTTAAGTTTTCATCTCCTTTTTCGGCAAAGATTGAGTTTATTTCATACCAGAGAAAGTTTCGGCCTTGAATCACAACAAGGAACTTTATCTGACATCAATTGCCAGCGCTTAAACAGGCTTAGGCTTGACAGACTGTAAAGCCGTTTTCCCGGGCTGGAGCTGAGTGACAAAACGCCCGTCATGAGGCGTAAACCTGTCAGCCACAATTACCCACGAGGGATTCCAGAGGAGCAGAAGAATTAAACCTTGTAAATCCAAAGGCCCAATTGCACTGACGTATTTACTGGGCATGGTTTAATGAAGGCTCCCAGGTGGACTTGGTTCCTCTGATTGGGACTTTGCTTTCTTTCTTTTGTACAGGACAGGTCCACACGTGGAAAGGTCCTCAGATTCTGTGACCTCGTCATGTGGCAATTCAGAGCCCCAGGGCCCAGAGCTGTCCACTTGGACCACTGGGACCCTGGGACCACCAACCGTAGGCACATCTCCAACCCTAGTCAACAAAGGGCCCTAGACTCAACCTTGAGACCATCACCAGCCTGCTCAAAAAATACTGCATCTTTCATAATGGGGAGTGTAGCTGAAATAAGGTTAGGGGTTTTACAAACCCCATTTTTTCTCTCATGTATATACAGCTAACCTAAGTTTCCCAGGCACAGCTGCTGTTAGCTAAGGCCACATGTCTGTGCTCTCAATGACCGACTGAGAGTCCAAGTGACATCCCTGGTCACCCCTCTCACGGTTCTTCCTGCCTCTCGTAGAGGCTCCAACAGAATGTTCTACATCCTCAGGGCCAAGGGAGCCACTGCCTGGGAGGACTTTGAGTTCCTGAAGGGCTTTGTGGAGGAGAGCTCCTCCCCTGACCCTCATTCCCCCAGTTCCTGGCAGAGAAAATATTAAATAAATGATAGCTGTAGGCAAGGAAGGCTTCAAACTATTCTTTGAAGAATGGGTAGGGTTTCAGTACAGAGGAAAGATGAAAAGATGTTGCATTAAGAAAAAAGCAGAGGGTAAAAACTCAGTTTTCTTAAGAATTGACCAAGTGGGTACTTAGACACTGTATTTGAAGCTAACTTCTTTTTCCTAAATCCCTGGCTCCCTTTTCAAATGAGTCTTCTCTATTCTTCTAGTAAATGGTAATTCCACTTTTTAATTTCATAGGACAAAATTTTTGTAGCTACCTCCAACCTTTTCCCTTTTCTCCCACCTCAAAGATAATCTGATGGCAAATTTATTTCACCTCTACCTTCAAATTATATCCAGATCCAACCATTTCTTGTCACCTCCAGTTCCATAGCATTCTAATTGAAGCCGTCATCCCTCACCTTATAACCCAGACCAGGCCATCCTAATTAACTTCCTTGCTGTCATTCTTATTCCCCTCGACTCCACCACCATTCACTGTCCACTCAGCAAAGGGAACATGTAAAGGGTTAAGTCAGAGCAGAGCCAAGTTTCCAGTCTCACTAACGATGAAAGCATGACACCGAACCATGGCCTGTGAGGCCCTGTCTGAGCTGCCCCAAATGCCCCCCATTTCTTCTCTGAATTTAACTCCCCACTACTTGGCTCCCAGCTGCCTCCTTTCGACCCCCATAGCTTCCCTGCTATTTCTCAAACAACAAGGCACCCTGCCCACTCAGGGCCCCACACTTGCTGTACATTCCCCCTGAGACACTCTCCACGAGAGGGGGGCACAGCTCACTGTCCTCCCAGGCTACCCCCTAAGCAGGATAACTTCCCCTCCCTCCACACTATTTGAAATAATGTTCCCACCACTGACTGTCTCCATGCCTTGGTTGACATTTTTCTGCATAGCCTGATATAGGTCACGTATTTTTATTTAGTATCTAATTTCCCCAACTGAAGCATAAGCCCAGCTATAGGACATGGGGGCTTCAGAGATGCCTTGAATAACGAGAAGAATGTCAGCAACAGGGAGGAATGCTGCCCAGGGTAGGGCAGACCACACAGCTTTAAAATGCAGGACGGTGCGATCAGGGCCTCTGTGTGTTCACTGCTGCGTCCTCAGAAACCAGGGCAGAGCCTGCACAGTGGAAGCTCAGTCTGTGGGATAAATGAAGCTATAAATGGCAGGGGTTAGAGAGACAGACATATTTGATTAACTCCGAGAAGAGCACAAATGTTGTGTGGTTCAAACACCGAGATTGTGTTGAATCACATTAGTCAGGACACCTCTGGTGGTAAGTGCCAGAAACCCAGCTTGAAATGGAGTAGGAGCAAAGAGGTATTAATTAGAGGGACACGGGGTTATACATGTACCAAGAGAGCAGGGGTGGTTGGTCCCCCAGAGACCACCAGGAACACACCTGTAGTTAAGTGATTGTGCTTCTCACTCACAGCAACAAGGGAGAACGCTCGCTTTGAGGGACTGTCAGGCACCTCAACAAGAGGGTGTCGGAAAGAATCTATTATAGGATGGGGGTTTTGGTTGGGTGATGGTGTGGAGATTTTTAAAGAAGTTGGGCTCTGGATTGGATGCTGTCAGGGAGCAAGGGTCGTTCTATAACTGAGGATCTTAGTAAATCTTAACTACAGGGAGGGAGACTAGAGTAAGGCTTAGCTCCCGTTGATAGAATAGTGTGATCCTATTAGTTAGGTCGACGGATGTTTTATCTTTTGTGGTTTGGACAAGGTTTATGCTCATGATTATAAAGCAGTCTTGTTTTCACCTTGATCCATCATGGTCATGGAGTGGCCTTGTCTGAGTCGATACTCCGTGAAATTGTTTATGTCCAACAGGAGGCCCCAAGGTCGAGCCGCGCGCGAGCCGGGCCAGCTCCCAAATGCAAGGGCTGCTTTTCTCTTACTCAGGTGCACTAAGGAAATGGCAGGAGAGTTCTGCCAGAGAGTTCTCCAGGGAGAACTGACAGCAAGGATTTAAACACCTCAAATCTTTCTCTGCCCGCGTCTCCTTTCTGTCCCCACCACTCAGCTGCATCCTTATGACAGTCACAGCCCCCTTAGGTTGGGGAAGGTGGTGACTGGCAGCTTATGAGAGTCTCATTTTAGAGCCCTTATGAATGAAACATGACATTCTCACTTTCTCAGTTCACGATGAGAAAAATTCTCGTAAATAACTCTGATGGAACAAACTTGGGTGAGGTGCCCATCACTGAGTGATCAGCTGTTATCATGTGGGGTGCAGTATTGGGGGGATTATTCTCTGGGAAAACAATAGCTCTCCATTCTCATTCAAACCAAATTAAATCAAATGGTAGTGGGAGCAGGTGGATATGAAATTGGTGATTTTCCTGAAGTCTCCCTTAAGAGTCCACCGTAGGAATGTAGCAGTTAATCTAAGATGACTTCTTCACCAAACCTGCCAAGCTGAGGAAGACTTTGCTACCCTCCTTTTTCCTCAGATTATCACAAAGAAAGTGGTTGCTTCAAGCCTGCACACACACACGCAGAGAGGGTCCCTGCCCCAGCAATATCATTTTTGCTCTTTCTTGGAAATTGCTGTATTTTCTTCTTTGCAAGGGATCATTTGCTGTGCTGGACAGTTACCTTCCCCCGCAGCAATCCCCAGTCCCTCAATGAGATCACAGGCCATTTCATTTTATAATAGGGTTATTTTATTATTCCCCCAAGCATGCAAATTAAATGGCATCTGGGGCTCAAATCTTTGCTCAGCAAAGAAAGCTTAGCAGAAGCCAAGCGGAGAATGGCTTTGGCACTGACGGCCACATCTGGGAGTGGGCCTGCTCCCGGCCTTCCCCCCAAAGTAAACAGGTCTCAATGTCGCTTTGCTTTAAGGGCAAGAGCAAGGGTATCTTAATGGACAAGGAAACAAGTGAGAATTTATAGAATACTTACCATGTAATCAGCACCACACAAGTGTTAGTTCAGTTAATCCTCACAATGGCCCTCTGGAGGAAAATTTTTATCCCCAATTTACAGATGCAGAAACCAAATATGAGTGAGTTGAAATTTGTTCATAGGAACAAAGCTAGTAAATGGCAGGCCAGATAGTTTATTCCACCTTGATTCTTCCAGGGACACCGTCTAGGACAGGAAGGACACAAAAGATAGAGATGACGTGCCCCAGGCAGTGGCTGGTGCCCAGACTCCAGGGGAACACAGTGGGGTGGAAGGACATTCTCTTGCAGTTGAGCAGCCTGGAGAGAAGAAACTAAATTCGGCCTCCCCACGAGACAGGTGAGCATTAGGCTGGGGGACGAGCCTCCCCCGTCTGTTCATTCTTTCTCCCCTCCCTCTGTCCTTCCTCTTTCCTTGTCATCTTCCTCTCTCCCTCCTCCACTCCATCCCTTACTTTTTTCTTTCCATCTTTGCTCCCTTTCCTCCTTTAATCCCACAAATAAATGCCCCTAGCTAGACATTATAGTCAGAACTAGAAAACAGAAATGAATCCACCACAGGCCCTATTTTCTAGGGCTACTGCTATCCAAAAATTAGGATTCGGGATTGATCTCACAGTAAACTGATGTGGGATCCAGGACCCCAGAAAGAGTCTTCATTACTCAGACAGAGCAATACTCTGAGGATAAAGGGCAGACGTTTGCAACATGGAGTTTATGTGGGAGCACCTGATGGAATTATGAGACCACCTGCCGTCAGGATAGGGTTTGGCCCCCAGCCTTCCTGTGAGTGGGAAAAAGTGATTTCTGCCCCAACATGACAAGCTTCTGGGGCTTTGAGGACTGGGCAGACAGGTTCAGGGGTTACAGAGACGTCCAGCTGGACTGATGAAGTGGGACACACTGCTGGTAACAGAGCAGTGGCCTCAGCTGTGGACATTCAGTGGCATTCAGTTGTATCAGCACTATTGTCTCACCTGCTCCAATGTTTGCCCTCTCTCCATACATTTAAGTGTTTATTGAGTATCTACTGCATATTAATGGGGAAAAAAATTCTGTGAAATGACTTAAAGAAGTTTATTCTGAGCCAACTATGTGTGATGGCTGGTCTGGAGCAGATGGCCTCAAGAGGTCCTCAGAAAGTGTGCCCAAGGTGACTGGGTTACAGTTTGGTTTATACATTCCTGGAGAGAAGGCAGGAATTGCACATAAAATCATAAATCAGTATATAAAAGTTATATGTTGATTTTGCTTTAAAAGCAGGACATCTTAAAACAAGGGCTTACAGGGTTCAAAACTCTTTGATTTATAATAAAGTACAATAAAATATAGCTTTGTCACAGAAATGTCTGAATTGTTCTCTTTTCTTCTTCCTGTGCTTTAGAAGAAGAGTTATCTCCGGCCACATATTAAATACACAAACACTAACTGACGAGTGAAAAACAGTCTGCATATAATTTTCCTGATATCCAGCACTACAGATAAGCAAATCTACAGGCAGCCCATGGGCTGCAGGTTAGACAGCCCTGAGCCAAAGCTGGGACTGTTTTAAGTTAGGGTAAAGAAGTTTGTTAATTAGACACAAGCCATGGTACGCCCACTTAAGTGACCTTGTAAGCAAATTGATGCCCTGTAGGTGATTTAAACTTTGTCCCTCTATGGTTTCAGGTCGTGTTAATAATTTAGTATTTTCTTATCTAAGGCCTGTCCACCTCCCTTCTCTTTCTGGCCAGGAACTCAGTTTTAAGATTTTTCTGGGGTCCCCTGGGCTAGGGGAGGGAGGGCAGTCTGTTCAGCTTGTGGGGCTTAGCATCTCACTTTAGTTTACATAGGCCATGGTGATTCTGTTAGCCCCAGTGGTACAGTGGTGAGCCAGACAGAGCCAGACAGAGACAGCCCCTGTCTTCATGGAATCAACATGGGGGAGGAGTCAGAAAATGAACACGTAAACATGTAAATGAAATAAATACTCGTGCTTATGATAGCTAGTGAGGAAATAAGCAGAGGGATGCAGTCAGAGGTCTCAGGGCAAACCTCCTTCAGCACCCTGGTGCCTCCTCTGCCTGGCTCACTCTGCCGGGATGGGAGTGACGTATCCTTCCATGGACACTGACTTTGGGCACATCCAGCTATCTCAGGGAGTAGGGACACTTCCAACCCCTCTTCACAAAAAGGGTAGGGCTGGCTTCAGGATCCAACAGAGCCACACTCAAAGAATCTCCATTGTAAGGATCCCAAAGACTTCCCTTCAGTCCTGTGATACTCCATTCAGCATCACAATAATCCTGCCATGTACACAAGTGGCTTCTACTTACAGCCCTCCAAGCAGGAGACCCAGGTGTGCCAAAGCAGCCCACTGAATCCCTAGATACTCCTTTTAGAAAGCTCTTCCTTAAGTTGTTCTAAATGACCCTTTCCCTACTGGTCGGTCTAAGTTCAACTTCTTAGGGCCTCAAAGAACAAAAATCTAACAAATTCTTCTGGACCCCCACTATATAGCAGTTACTGTATGTGGCTAGATTTTTATATTTCAAGATGGTTCTCATAAATTCCTCACTGTTCTCTCTTAATCAAAAGAAATTTTACCCCAAGAATTTGAGTTTACTCTTGAGCAGCAAGGTAGTGCTGAGTATAAAATCTACCATCATAAGCACCTGCTATTTGTACATATAAAGCCAAAGTCCTTAAACTCCACCACAGTTTCACCTTCACCCAGAGAGAGCAGGCTGGCATAGAGGCAAGAACGTTGGTGTTGGAATTGGAGAGCAGCAGACTGTCATCACAGTTTCCTCACTGACACGCTGCGTGACCTTTGGCAGGTGTCTGAACATCACTGATACATCTTCCTATAAAATAAACAGTAGAACCTAAAACTCAGCATGGCAGTGAGAATCAGAAATTACTTAAATAAGGCACGTGATCTTGGACATTGGAAAGCAGCTGTTTATATTAGCTCCGTGCACAGCCTATGTTCATTACAGAATCTGTTCGAATTCGCAGGGTTGTACAACGGTGGGGGTTTTCCAAGACGGTTTAGTCAAGCACTCTACAGTGAGAACAAAATGAAACCCTGTGTGTTCCAAAGTGTTGGGACCTGGCTTGAAAGTCTAGCAACATGAAGATGGGTCCAGGGAAATTCTAAGGGACACGCCCCTATCCCATTGTCCAGAGCAGCGAGCCTTTCAATGTTTTGGTGTTCTGTCAAAGCTTTTATTTGTAGGGTGAAAAGGTTCTACACCTTTAAAACAAAGAAACAAATAAAGTCTATGCATCTCTTTAGAACATCGTGTTCCAATTCCTTAGAGAAAAGATACAGACATTTGGCTAATATGCCTCCCTGTTGTGTTTTATCTCTAGAGAGCTGAATTTTTTTTAATGTGCATATTCACATAGGCTGTCAAACTTTAATTAGTCTGCCTTTGATTATGAGGAACTTTGCTTACTAAGATCAACTTATTTCCCACAGCCTGGTTCCTCCATTAAAAACCCATTTTAAGAGTTTAGCTCAATTATCTGGTTTCAATGGTTGATAGGGACCTATTTTAAGTAATAGAGGCAGGCAGATAATTGGAAGCATTTTTCATGGGTGAGATAAGGAGTGGAATATAGAGGCTCTCTAAGCATAGGGTGCAGGGTTTTCCTCAGAATTTTTATTTGAAAAGGTCTTCTCACTGAGTACAGACAACCTACTGCTGTTCAAAGTCACAGAGCTTGCTCCCTCCTGCCTAAGATAGCATAAATTGGGGTAGAAAAAATAGGTCTGAGCTTAATAGAGAAGCACAGTGATGGGAATAATTTTTTTTTTTTTTTTGCTTTTTGCTCTGAGCTTACCTTAAGAAGCATCCATTATAGAGAAAAGAAAAAAATACTTTCTATAATGTGGGGGGGTTTGCTCTCAGCTCTCCCACCCCAGCTGCTATTCAAGATTGACTCCTTTTGTCCAGCCAAAAGAATTTCTCTTAATTGGTGTATAATCTGAACTGCCCCAGGGCACTATCTTTTTGAATAATCTAGGAGCACCCGCTCCTCTGAGCAGCCTTCCCTGGCTCCTACAGCAGCCAGAAAGCCCTTACTGCATTTGCTCCTCACTCTTCCGCTGCCCCTTCCTCACAGCTCTGATTCTCTATTATCATAATTTAAATAGAATTATAATAGTAATAGCAACCAGAAAATGTCTCTTAATTCTCACATCGATCTACTGTGATCAATACTGTTACCTGTATTTTATGGTAGAAGAAACTGAGTTTGGCTAGGCAAATAAAATTGCTCAAGGTTAGCCGGTGAGCAGTGAAGCTCTGCGGACTGCTCAGGTCCAGCATCTGTGTGAGACTGGTTCTGTTTATCCTTCTAGGAAACTTGAGGTCCCAGGGAGCAGTAGCCTCTGTTTTCATTCATATAGTCCCCAGAGCAGGGAGGTGGATGGTACTCAGTAAAGACTTGATGACAGCTTGTGAAATGCATGCTTCTGGATTTGCTCACTTGAGTCATGCCTGTCTCCCCTACTGATTTGTAAAGGTGTAAACTAGTCACCTCTCCCTTGGAAGGGCCTCTCTGAAGCCCCTTACCTTGAGAGGAGAAGAAGTGAAAAGGCTTTATCTGAGTCACTTCCATTCATTCCCATTCTCTGTGATGTCCCAAGACAGTAACATTCTGGTTTTGGACCATTTCCCCAAGAACCACAGTGCATTAGTTACAGAATCTGAATCCTAAGTTTGCACAGGGTGAATATTCGTCAAGTAGTCGCTACTCTATAGAACAGATCTCCACTCTGAGCCTCTAATAATAGCTTCCTCACTGCTCAATAGCAACTGCAAGCCAGTAAATAATTTTGTTTTTATTAGTGTTAATATTATTATTGTTGTTGTTATTTTATAATGGCAGCTCCCTCGCTTTTAGGTGTAAATTTCTGTATCAATCAAAATAAGGAAGACTCTACTATGATAACAAACAGCCCAGGATCTCCACGTCAGGACCAGCAGAAGTTTCTTGCCTGTTCATGCTCCTTGTGCAAAGCAGGTGGTAGAGAGGCTCTGCACGGCAGCATGGCAGACGGAGACTCCAGGTCAAGGCGAGCTTTCACCACCACAACAGCAGAGGGGAGGGGATGAGGGGAGAAGTGCCCTTTGGCTTTTGAAGCTTCTTTCCAAAAATGACATATTTCTTTTCACTACCATCCCACTGGCCACAGCAAGTTACATAGCCAGGCTTCTTCACTCCCTGTGCCAGAAGAGGGGCTCAGAAGGCAGGTGTGCAGTCCTAACCATGTGCATGCCTTATTTATCAACAATGGCAAGATGTCACACAGCTTCAATTAACATCAGCTCAGTATCTCGGAGGATCTCCTAATGATTTGTTATTTGAGGTAAGGTGCATGCCACAATCTTACCTCAGAAAGAAGTAGAACTCTAAGGTCAAAACTCAAGGCACAGTACACAGAAGTTACCTAAAGGGCTTGGTTTTCCAATAAATAAAGCTCAGAATAATTATGGATATCTAAAAAATATCAAAGATGGCTGGCAGTAAAGCCCTACTGCTGAATTTGTTGCTGATGGACTTTGCTTTATACTTAAATATCTTTCCAATATCATATAAAATAGCAAGGCACAGATTCCAAATTTTCTTTTCTTTCTCATTTTTTGTTGCTTTCATTTTTTTCTGAGCTGAGGGTCACTCCTGTGGCATTAAGCAAATCACATAAATTCTTTACTAAATCTATAAACAAGGACAGAGTGATCCCAGTCTTACCCAGACTACCTGATAGAAGTGTTAATAGGATTAAAAAAAAAAAGGGAAACCTTTAATCAACTTTGAAACAAATCCAGCAACATGACTCTCCAGCTCCCTGAGTCATGGGGAAAATGTCCACATCATCATTAATTGAAAGCTCAACCAGTGGCCACAGGATGGAAAGATTTATTAACATGGCATTGTTCAATTGTCACATCCAGTGTTTTCAAGTAAAGTTTCACCCTGTTCATATAGAAATAATACTAAAAAAATTGTGAAAATGTGTTTGAAACTATGTTTTTGTATTTCTCAAACTTGTCAACATGCATATTAATGAGTATAATAATTCTAGTGGTATATATGCATAAGCTAAAATAATCAAACCACCTAATACTGTAGGCTGGATATTCTTCCCACTTTGCATAGAGTGACTAATTTAATTTTTACAGTAAACCCATGTGGAAAATTGTTGCAAACCAGCACAGCAAAGGGGAGTGAACCTCGTTAGTGGGGAATGAGGAAAATACAGCATAAGAGAAGACACAGAAACAAAGGACGGGATCTGGAGGACAGACTGAGCTGAGGCTGCCGCCAGCACCAAAGCACAAAATCAGCTTCATTTTATAGTATCTGTACAGGGTTGTTCATGGGGAAGTAGCATAGACAATATGGGAAAACAGCATAAACAAAAGACATAATTTTGGTCTTACAGTACAATAGGAAATGCAAATGACTTTAATAAAGATAAATCATCTTGTTAATGGTTTTTACTCAAATTCATTAACATATGAAAATAAGTAGAAGGGAAAGATCACAAGCGTCTCAGCATATTTAATACAATAAAGGGAGAACTATGTGACTTAGTAGTTTCTACTCAACTTCATTAACATATTACAAGTAGGAAGATAAAGATCACAAGGGTCTCTGCATAGTTATCCGGACAAAGAAAGAACTACGTGACTTCTGGCAGAGGGAGCATGAAGAGAGGAATATGGCTGTTTGGGGAATGAAGGAGAAGCAGTTGGGGGTTCATTCCCTGAATGTTCCCCAGGCTGTGGGGGCCCTGCCATCTCACAGCTCGCTCTCCACAGAAAATACTATAATCATTATCTCCATGCTATAGGTGAGAAAAGCAAGGCACATATGGGTTGCGCAAATTGTTAATGTCCTGCACTCAGGACACAGACTCAGTCTGTCTGACTCAAGAGCCTCCATGCAAAATCACCTTTCTATACCTCTGCTCCACCTTCTGAAAGGGGAAAATTGAGGTTTCCTATAGGGAGGTACCAGAGTGTGGGGGAGTCTTGGAGGATTTTGCACCTGACAGAAGAGTAAAAGGAAGACGCAGATCAGATAGACAAGGGCCAAGGTATGTGAGGTCTGTGAAAGTTGTGGTGGAGACTTGGGGTATTATGTTGATTGGAGAGCTCAAAATCCTGGCATTCAGTATCACTTCAGTTTAGACACAAGGAAAGTGAGGCACAAAGATATTAATTATCCTGTTCAATGACTATGCTAGTAATTGGCAATCCATGAGGGATTTCAGATCTTGTTTGTAACAAATGTGATGTCTATCACATATAATTCCACATGGAAGAGGTGAAGGAAAATTTCAGATGGCTTCTGAAGGGAAGATGGAATTGCACAGTTTACAATTTCAGAGATGTGGACTCAACCCGCAAGCCCATCAATTCATGAATGGATCAACAAAATTGAGGTCTGACTATTAAGTTCTTGAATTCATCCTAGCAAAAGTGCTGTATCCCTTACTGCTAATTATTACTACAGTCACCTTTGAAGTCGTCCCCTTAGGAAGCTATGCCTTGACACCAGAGCCTCATCCACCCTTCAAAGCAATTTAGAACTTTTTTTCTGGAATAGCCATCAGAGCTGTTGTACATCACAGGAAAATATAAAACAATAATGAAAGCCACTTGACAAGATACTGCCACGTGTCTACATCAACACAGCCGTGAGACACTGATATACACCAAGGTTAGGAAACCTTACTTAGATTTTGTGCAGTGCTGCCAACATAAGCACATGGTGGCAAGTTTGTGAACTTAATTGTTGGACCTGCTATGAGGACGGCTCTGATGATCATTCCTGGAAGAGTTCCACAATTGCTTTGGACTAGGTGCTGGTGTCAGTGAACATCCCAAAGGGAGGATTTCAAAGGTGACCATAGTGATTTTCAGCACTGATATATGTAGTGCTTTCCCTAGAATGAGTTTGGGAACTTAATTGTCAGATCTTTGTATGTATAAAATGAAACACTACTCAGCAAGAAGAAGGATGAATTAAGGCCTTTTGCAACAATTTAGAGGGAGCTGGAGACCATGACTTAGTGAAGTATCTAAAGAATGGAAAAACATTGGTCAAGGTCGTTATATGCTCCCCTAAATTCAAGGGGGGAAGAAATAGTCCGTGTATTTTAATGGGACAAATGCCAAGATATTGTTATATGTCTTTAAACTGCCACAACATATGAAATTATTTCCTCTACATCTTCAGTCAACTGCCCCCAGGCCAAGTACTGGTACCCGTCCATGACCTGTAAGGAACGGGGCCTCAAAGCAGGAGGAGAGTGTTGGGCAAGTGAGCGATGCTTCACATATATTTTCAGCCACTTCCCATTGTTCCTGTCACTGTCTGAACTCCACCCCCTGAGCTCCAATCCTTGAGCTCCACCTCCTGAACTCCACCCCCTGAACTCCACCCCCTGAGCTCCATACCCTGAGCTCCACCTCCTGAGTTCTATCCCCTGAGCTCCACCTCCTGAGCTCCACCCCCTGAGCTCCACCCCCGAACTCCACCCCCTGAGCTCCAGCCCCAGAGCTCCAGTCCTTGAGCTCCACCTCCTGAGTTCTATCCCCTGAGCTCTACCTCC
>CAUYQV010071527.1:0-11131 GCA_963574575.1 Galagoides demidoff | reverse complement strand
CCTGCCACAAGGCCTGGCCATTTTTTGGTTGCAGCCATCATTGTTGTTTGGCGGGCCGGGCTGGGGATTCGAACCCGCCACCTTAGGTGTACGTGGCTAGCACTTTAGCTGATTGAGCCACAGGCACCGAGCCTAAATGCCGCTTTTTAAAAGTATTGTAATAGCACTGCCTTGAGCTTCTGGGTGCATAAATCTTTGCACTATGGATTAATTTATTAGTGTACCTTGTTAGATGTAGAATCATTTGGGCAAAGAGATTTTCATATTTAATGTTAGATTGCATTTAAGAACTAAACAATAGTAACCTGAGGCAAGAGAATTGCTTAAGCCCAAGAGTTTGAGGTTGCTGTGAGCTGTGACTCAATGGCACTCTACTGAGGTGACAGTGAGACTCTGTCTCCAAAAAAAAAAAAAAAAAAAAGAACTGTAGTAACAATTTATGTGCCATTGGTGGTGCCCATTCCACTGTATCCTCCCCAACATTGAGTATGTCTTTTAAAAAATTGTCATCTGGGCAGCGCCTGTGGCTCAAAGGAGTAAGACTCCGGCCCCATATGCCAGAGGTGGCGGGTGCAAACCCAGCTGTAAACTCAGCATTTAGGAGGCTGAGACAGGTAGATTGCTTGAGCTCATCAGTTTGAGACCAGCCTGAGCAAGAACAAGACACCGTCTCTTAAAAAAAAAAAAAAAAATAGATAGGCGTTGTGGCAGACACCTGTAGTCCCAGTTACGTGGAAGGCTGAGGCAAGAGAATTGCTTAAGTCCAGAAGTTTGAGGTTGTGTGAGCTTTGACGCCATGGCACTTTACCGAAGGTGACAAAGTGAGACTCTGTCTTAAAAAAACAGAAAAAAATTGTCATCTGGATAGGTTAATTATGATACCATTGTTTTGATTGGATTCTTTTTTTTTTTTTTTTTTGAAACGGAGCCTAAAGCTATCCCCCTGTGTAGAGTGCGATGGCATCACAGCTCATAGCAACCTCCAACTCCTGGGCTCAAGTGAGTCTCCTGCCTCAGCTTCCCAAGTAGCTGGGACCACAGGTGCCTGCCACAATGCCCGGCCATTTTTGGTTGCAGCCATCATTGTTGTTTGGCTGGCCCGAGCTGGGGATTCGAACCCGCCACCTTAGGTATACGTGGCTGGCACCTTAGCCGCTTGAGCCACAGGCGCCAAGCCAATTGGGTTCTTTATATTACTTTTTTGGTTTGTTTTTGTGATAAGAGTCTCACTCTTTTGTTCTGGTTAGACTGCGGTAGTGTCATTGCTCGTAGCAACCTCAAACTCTTGGGCTCACAACCTCTTGCCTCAGCCTCCTAAGTAGCTGGGATCATAAACTCCCACTATATAATACCTGGCTAGTCTTTCTATTTTTAGTAGAGACAGGGTCTCTCTCTTGCTCAGGCTAGTCTCAGTGTCCTGAACTCGAGCAATCCACCCTCAGCCTTCCAAAGTGCTAGGATTACAGGCATGAGCCACTGTGCCTGGCCTGGCCTCCTTATATTACTTTTGAGTTTTTTCCATGTTTCATGTACTTTCCCTTTTTTGAGATATCCTTTGCTTATCTTTTACAGTTTTAATGGTTTTCTTAATAATTTGTATTAGATCTTAGCTAAATCTGAATCTTCAGGATTTTTTTTTTTTTTTTTTTACTAAGAGTCTCACTGTGTTGCTCAGGCTAGGGTGCAGTGGCGTCAGCCTAGCTCAGAGCTCTCAAACTCTGTGTTCAAGAGATCCTCCTACCTCAGCCTCCCAGAGTGCTGAGATTATAGGTGTGAGCCACCATGCCTGGCCAAGATAGTTCTTTAATATGGAGGTGCTTTGTTGGGATCATGAACCTCTTTGAACATCTTAGAAAAGCTCTGCGCCTTTTCTTTTCTTTTTCATTTTTTCTTTTTTTTGAGACAGAGTCTCACTATGTCACCCTTGGTAGAGTGCTTTGGCGTCACAGCTCACAGCAACTCCCAACTCTTGGGCTTAAGTGATTCTTGATTCTCTTGCCTCAGCCTCCCAAGTAGCTGGGACTACAGGTACCTGCCACAGTGCCCAGCTGTTTTTTAGTTGCAGTTTGGCTGGGGCTAGGTTTGGACCAGCCACCCTCGGTATAGGGGGCTGGCGCCCTACCCACTGAGCCACAGGTGCTGCCCAGGTATTTTTGTTGTTATTGCAGTTGTCATTGTTATTTAGTAGGCCTGGGTCAGGTTTGAACCCGCCAGCCTCGGTGCATGTGGCCAGCACCCCAACCACTGAGCACTGAGCCCTCTGTACCTTTTCAAAAGAATTCACAGGTGTTTAAAATGTTGTATCCTGGCCAGGTGTGGTGGCTCATGTCTATAATCCCAGCCCTTGGGAGACCAAGGTGGATAGATTGTCTGAGCTCACAGGTTTGAGACCAGCCTGAGCCAGAGCCAAGACCTCGTCTCTAAAAATATCTGGGCATTGTGGTGGGTGCCTGTAGTCCTAGCTACTTGGGAGGCTGAGGCAAGAGAATTGCTTAAGGCCAGGAGTTTGAGGTTGCTGTGAGCTATGACACAATAGCACTCTAGCAAGTTTTGATACTCTGTCTCAAAAAAAGATAACAAAAACATAAAATGTATGCTATTTTTAGAAAGTTCAAAGAGTCCTTACAGCCTACTGCCTAGAATACAAACCCCTGACTTTATGCTACTGGTGTTGCTGGAATTTTAGACTGGATAAATCCTTATATAACTATGTGTAGTATTTCTTTTCTTTTTAATAAGACATAGGTCCTTATTGCTGAGGTTTTAGTGTAGGTCTAGTTACTTTCTTTTTTGCCCTACCTGGTTCAAACACCTCAGCTTAAGCGATCCTCTTGTCTCAGCCTCCAAAGTAAGTAGGAGTACAGGTGCATGCCAACAGCACCTGACTATTTTCTTTTTTTTAATTTCAACAAATGTTTAACAAAAGGCTGTGGTATAAAAAATACTTGCCTCTAGAAAAGTTTTATATACAAGGTGAGGAACAAAGGTATTTCTTTTAATTACATGTAAGTTTACGAAAAACATTATTCATGCAGTACTATCACAGTGAAAATGAATTTCCTACGAACATCCCAGGTACCTAATGAAATTTTAAGAGGTAAACTGTAAATTCTGACTGTTATTTCTTGTTTCTTACAATATTTGCCTCTATCTTACACCCTAGTGGAAATATTAAGAGGCACACTATAAATTGCGATTGTTGTTTCTTGTGTTATAATATTTGCTTCTATCTTGCCCCCTGCCAAATGTGGAAAGACAGTGTGGATTTCAAATAACAACTATGTTGCCCCTGGCATATTATCTGAGTCCTGTAACTAAGGTAATGTAGTCATAGACAATATATAACAAATAGGCATTGTTGTATTACAAATAAAACTTAATTTATAACAATAGGCCGCAGACTGGATTTGGAATAAGACTTATAATTTTCTAACTTATTTAGGCCAGAAAAATCTAGTGATACAGACTCAGTGCCTGTAGCTCAGTGAGCAGGGCACCGGACACATACACTGAGGCTGGAGGGTTTGAGCCTGGCCTGGGCCTGCTAAACAACAATGACAACTGCAAACAAAAAATAGCCAGGTGTTAATGGTGGGCGCCTGTAGTCCCAGCTGCTTGGGAGGCTGAGGCAAGAATTGCTTAAGCCCAAGAGTTGGAGGTTGCTGTGAGCTGCGAACAAAACTGTACCGAGGGTGACATAGTGAGACTGTGTCTTGGAAAAGAAAAAAAAGGTCTAGTAGTAGTTCCCTGAGGAGTTTAGTCCAGAGAGTCCTAGACTAGGAGTCAGAAGATTAATTCTAATGATAGTTCTGCTATTTATTATTAGGGCAAATTATTCAACTTCTTTTTGTTTTAGTATTTTTATCTATAATATAAGGGGTTATTTCAACATCCTTTATTTTTTCTTGATTTTAATATTTTTTTCATCTTATTTAGGCGCTTTTTACCTTGTGTTTGAGTATATGGACCATGACTTAATGGGACTACTCGAATCTGGTTTGGTGCACTTTTCTGAGGACCATATCAAGTCGTTCATGAAACAGCTAATGGAAGGATTGGATTACTGTCACAAAAAGAATTTCCTGCATCGGGATATTAAGTGTTCTAACATTTTGCTGAACAACAGGTAACATAGAAACCAAATAAAGTTAAGCACTTTATCTTTCTCTGACCCTCTTTGTTTTAGCTAGTTAACTGGTTCATATAGTTAGACCCATTAGTACAGTATTTATACACACATTGCTTCCTTAGTGTTTAGTGAGGCAAAACATGCCCTTTTAGGTACTCTTGAACCTTTCTTAATTACTGTCTTTCAGAGTAAACACTGATGTGTAGTTAGTGATTGGCTTTTCTGCTAGGTTTTAATAATATAAACAAACTAGAGCTGGGCGCAGTGGCTCATGCCTGTAATCCTAGCACTTGGGAGGCTGAGGCAGGTGGATTGCTTGAGCTTTACAGGTTTGAGACCAGCCTGAGCCAGAGGGAGACCTCATCTCTAAAAATAGCCAGGCATTGTGGCAGGTGCCTGTAATCCTGGCTACTTGGAAGGCTGAGGCAAGAGAATCGCTTAAGCCCAAGAGTTTGAGGTTGCTGTGAGCTGTGATGCCACACACTCTACTGAGGGTGACAGAGTGAGACTCCGTCTCAAAAAAAAAAAAGAAACCCCCAGGAATCTGTTGATGAATAGGATTAATTTTTGAGAAGGTTTTATCATTTGTTTTCTTCTTATTTATTTGTCCATACTATATTGTTATAGCAGATGTATTATACACACTTGTCTATGGTAATAGACCTGCCAAGTGATAAAGAACAATTCTGGTACCATTGAAATTAGAGCAGTATTTTGGTTTTTTTTTTTTGGAGACAGAGCCTCAAGCTATCCCCATAGGTAGAGTGCCGTGGTGTCACAGCTCACAGCAACTTCCAACTCCTGGGCTCAAGCGATTCTCCTGCCTCAGCTTCCCAAGTAGCTGGGACTACAGGCGCCCGCCACAACACCTGGCTATTTTTTGGTTGCAGCCATCGTTGTTTGGTGGGCCCAGGCTGGATTCAAACCCACCAGCTCTGGTGTATGTGGCTGGCGCCTTAGCTGCTTGAGCCACAGGCGCTGAGCCCATTATTTTGTTTTTAGGTAATTAAGTTCATATTGATTTTTGTCTGGTTTACCTATTTAATTTTATTATTACTATTTTTTTTGTAAAGACAGAGTCTCACTTTATCGCCCTCCGTAGAGTGCTATGGCGTCACACAGCTCACAGCAACCTCCAGCTCTTGGGCTTAGGCAGTTCTCTTATCTCAGCCTCCCGAGTAGCTGGGACTACAGGCACCTGCCACAATGCCCGGCTATTTTTTTGTTGCAGTTCGGCCAGGGCCAAGTTTGAATTTGCCACCTTTGGTATATGGTGCTGGCGCCCTACTCACTGAGCCACAGGCACTGCCCTGATTCACCTACTGTTTTTAAACATGTCTCTTCATTTTTGTATAACAAACATCTAGCTTGGGATATGAAATAACTAAAAATACATTACTTATCTTTATGGAATAAAATGACAAATTATGCAGAGTTACGTATGACTGTCGCGGTGTTAGCATTAAAAGCCTCACTTAGGATGACTGAACACTGTGTAGCTCAGAGTTTAGTAAGGGAGCTAAAGTAATAAATTCATTAAGTAATTATTAAGCTCATTTTTTTTTTCTTTGAACTTTGGAGCACCTGGATAGATGCAGTCTAGTGTTATGAGTAGGAATTTATCAGAGCAACTGCAGCTCACAATGAGGCATCACATTTCTTGGCAGAAGAAACTGCATACACAACAGCATGTAAACATGAAAATAGCGTGTCTGGAAAACTGGTTAACAGGTCGGTATTGCTAGATCAAGAAGAGTGAAGCACATAATGGCAAGAAATGAAGCTGGATAGTTAAGAGGAGCCCATAGGGATCTTGTATATCCCTACTGACAAGTTTAAACTTTATCTGTAGTTGACTGGGAGCCATTGAAGGGTATTGGTTCAGTTTACTACTTTTTTTAATTACATAAGTAATACATTATTTTAAATTATACTTAAGTACCTTTGTTATGGGACAAACATGGTGTTTAAAGATTATTCCTTTGTATTGCTATCTGTATGACACATAGTACCCATTAAAGTTGGAGGTTGATGACTTTACATTCATAGTAAATAATGTCTTAAGAACTTAATGATAGCAGCTATCAGCTTGCATCTTGCCGGCCTACAGTATTAATGTATTTCCTGCTGTTCCCTTTGTTCCTTCATAGGGAAATGTCTCAGGACAAGGAATAATTGCAGTTCTGCTTGGTGTCCTTTCTAGTATATTTCTCTTGGTCTCTCACTTCACAGAGTCAGGAAGCTGATGAGGTTCCAGACCAAATTGAACTCCCTTCACAGGTTGATAAGCAAGATATAGGAATCCCATGGTCTAGCCTAATCCATCCAGCTTCTGCCCTTGCCTACTTACCTCTGTCTACTCAGAGACCCCTGGGTGAGATTGCCTGGAGACAATGATGATGAGTTTTTTTTTTTTTTTGTTTTTTTTTGAGACAGAGCCTCAAGCTGTCCCCCTGGGTAGAGTGCTATGGCATAGCTCACAGCAACCTCCAACTCCTGGGCTCAAGCGAGTCTCCTGCCTCTGCCTCCCAAGTTGCTGGGACCACAGGCGCCTGCCACAATGCCCAGCTATTTTTTGTTGCAGGCATTGTTGTTGTTTGGCGGACGCCCGCTGGATTTGAACCCACCACCTTAGGTGTATGTGGCTGGTGCCTTAGCCACTTGAGCCACAGGCACCGAGCCAATGAGTTGTTAACCAGGCAAGGAAGAGAGATGAGAAGGAGCAGGGTTGGACTTCATGATATTCATTATATATGTTTTTATTTATTTTATTATTATTTTTTTGTAGAGACAGTCTCACTTTATTGCCTTCCTTAGAGTGTATAGAGTGCCAGGGTGTCACACAGCTCACAGCAACCTCCAACTCCTGGGGCTAGGCAATTCTCTTGCCTCAGCCTCCCAAGTATCTGGGATTACAGGCTCCTGCCACAATGCCCAGCCATTTTTTTGTTACAGTTTGGCCAGGGCTGGGTTTGAACCCACCACCCTCAGTACATGGGGCTGGCACCCTACTCACTGAGCCACAGGTGCTGCCCTATTTATTTTTTACTTTTCTCATTTTTTATTTTTTTTTGAGACAGAGTATTACTGTGTTGTCCTTGGTTGAGTGCTATGGCATCACAGCTCATAGCACTCTCAAACTCTTGGGCTTAAGCGATTCTCTTGCCTCAGCCTCCAGAGTAGCTGGGACTACAGGTACCCACTTGGGATGCCTAGCTATTTTTTGTTGCAGTTGTTACTGTTGTTTAGATGGCCCAGGCTCGATTCAAACTTGCCAGCCTGGGTGTACCTAGCTGGTGCCATAACCACTGTGCTACAGATGCCAAGCCTTTTTTAATTTTTTTGAGACAATCTTTGTCGCCCTTGGTAGTGTGCTGTGGCATCATAGCTCATAGCAACCTCAAACTCTTGGGCTCAAGTGATTCTCTTGTGTCAGCCTTCCAAGTAGGTGGGACTGTAGGCACCAGCCACATTACCTAGCTATTTTTAGAGACAGGGGTCTTGCTCTTGCTCAGGCTGGTCTTCAACCTGTGAGCTCAGGCAATCTACCCATCTCAGCTTCTCAGAGTGCTGAATTATAGGCGTGAGCCACCGCACCCGGCTATTTATTTATTTATTTATTTAGAGACAGAGTCTTTGTCACCCTCTGTAGAATACCATGGCGTCATAACAACCTCAAACTCCTGGGCTCGAGTGATCTTCTTGCCTCAGCAAGTAGCTGAGACTACAGGTGCCCACCGCAAAACTCGGCTCATTTTTTATTTTATTTTATTTATTTATTTTTTGGCTCATTTTTTAGAGATGGGTCTTGCTCTTATTCAAGTTGGGCTTGAACTCCTGAGCTCAAGCAGTCCACCTGCCTTGGCCTCCCAAAGTGCCAGGATCACAGGTGTGAACCACTTGGCCTGGCCCATTATATTTTAGTTATACAGGTATGAATGAGACCAAATCATTTTAGATAGACATAAGTAGTCTTCTGTTTTAAAAAAGTCTCTAAGTTATCACCATATGGTTATAGACTACTTAGTAGAAAGACCTACTAAGAACACTGTAAGAAATGGGGAGTGTGGCTCGGCGCCTGTGGCTCAATCGGCTGAGGCGCCAGCCACGTACACCTAGGGGGGCAGGTTCGAATCCCCAGCCCAGGCCCACCAAACAACGACGATGGCTGCAACCAAGAAATGGCCGGGCGTTGTGGCGGGCGCCTGTGGTCCCAGCTACTTGGGAGGCGGAGGCAGGAGACTCGCTTGAGCCCAGGAGTTGGAGGTTGCTGTGAGCTGTGATGCCATGGCACTCTACCCGGGGGGATAGCTTGAGGCTCCGTCTCGAGAAAAAAAAAAAAAATAAAAAAATAAAAAGAAATGGGGAGTGCTTGAAGTAACCCATGCATTGCTAGTATGGACAGGCAGGATGGACATGGTAGGTCTCTAGACTTTAGCTAGTTGAGTGAATACTGGGGAATGAATAAGTGAAAGTAATTAACAGATTTCTGACGTAAGAAACTAGCTAGATGGGTGTAAGTAGCAGTCGATATAAGGACAGCAGAAGGGAAAGGAACATGGGTAAGGTGTTGGGTAAATCCCTTTTGGATTTATCTGTTGCATGTCCAGGGTAGTGTTATCTAATAGGCAGATGGTCATGTGGGAGTTCCAAACTAGCAGTGAAATATGACCTAAGAAAAGGATAAGAAAATTAAAAGTCAGTCAAGATATTAGTATGGAGTATGGGGATGGGCATCACAATTAATGGGAAGTTAGTGGTAAGCATGTTTTTTGTTTTTAATGTTTTATTATAAGGATGGCAGAAATTTGAAAACACACACATATTTTTTTCTCTTTTTGGAGGCAGGTAGGTGTAGAGTATTCTCTCCTAGGCTAGAGTAGAGGGATTGATTAACCTTGGCCAAGGAAGGAGATAGACATACTTTTTCTGTATAGTAGACCCTTGAACAACATAGTTTTGAACTGCATGAGTCTGTTTATGTGTGGATTTTTTCCCCAGTCAAATGCTGATGTAAAATACAGTATTTGCAGGACACAAAATTCTCGTTTCAATAGTATATAGTTCAGGGGTAGAGAATTTGACTATAAAACCCATGTAGGGCCAACCTTTCATATATGTACTAAAGGATGACTATAATTGAAGGGAGAGGGGAAAGTAAGGTTTTTAGGTACAAGTAATTTTATAGCTAGGGAATACATGTTAAGGAACTCTTACCTAATGACTTTTCTTTTTTCTTTAACCAACAGTGCTTTATTTAGTGTCAGAGGGTAGGGGACGGATTAGGGCATTAAAGAGAATGCCAGAGGCTCAGCACCTGTAGCACAGTGGTTATGGTGCCATCCACATACACCGAGGGTGGTGGGTTCAAACCCTGGCCTGGGCCAACTAAACAACTGCAACAAAAAAAATAGCTGGGCATTGTGGCGGGTGCCTATGGTCCCAGCTACTTGTGAGGCTGAGGCAAAGGCAAGAGAAAAGAAAAGAGAATGGGCGGTGCCTGTGGCTCAAAGGAGTAGGACACCAGTCCCATATGCTGGAGGTGGCGGGTTCAAACCCAGCCCTGGCCAAAAACTGCAAAAAAAAAAAACCAGAAAGAAAAGAGAATGCCAGAGGTTTATAATGACAGCCAAGCAAGATAGACGTTATTGGGTAAAGGTAAGTAAAAGGACTAACCAGCAACATTCAGGACTTCACTGAGAATGGAAATTGTAAATTTTCTGGTGGTACCAGATGATACAATAATACTGTTTTATTTTATTTTATTTTTTTGGCCAGGGCTAGGTTTGAATCCGCCACCTCTGGCATTTGGGGCCGGTGCCCTACCTTTTTGAGCCACAGGCACCACCCATAATATGATTTTTGTTCCTGAAGCTTCTGTTGAACTTTCTAGGTAGAGCAGAAAAGGCAAATCCAGAATTTAGGAAATTATGGATTAGATATATCAAAAGGTATAAGTAAAGGGAACTGTGAAGACAGCGGTTTGGTTAATTGACCAAGGGTCCAGGCTAGGTAGGGAAGGAAGTATGATGGAAGGACAGCTGAACTGGGAGGGAATAGAGTCATCAAGTACTTGAGGATCTTGTCAAAAGACATTTAATCCGTGATTTCAGTGAGGATTTCTTATGTATTCTTATATTCATCTTCTTTCTGTTAGACAGGACATAATAAAAGGGATGGCATTTCTGTTCTATTTTATGTATTGCCAAAATTTATCAGTACTTCTAACTTCATACTATGAGGTCTGACTGTTAAATTTGTGAACACTTCCTACAGAAAGTGCTTTATCATTCCTGAGTGTTACTGCAGTTGCCTTCAAAGTACTCCCGTAGGGAAACTATACCAGTGCCAGCACCTAGTTCACCTAGTTCACCCTTCAAAATAACTTTGGAGACTAGGTGCAGTGGCTCATACCTGTAATCCCAGCACTCTGAGAGGCCAAGAAGGGTGGATTGCTTAAAATGAGGAGGTCAAGACCAGCCTCAGCAAGGGTGAAACCTCGTCTCCATGGATTGTGGCAGGCACCTGTAGTCCCACCTACTTGGGAGGCTGAGGCAGGAGGATTGCTTGAGCCCAAAAGTGCGAGGTTACTGTGAGCTGTGATGCCATGGCATTCAACCTAGGGGCAAGAGAGTGAGACTCTGTCTCAAAAGAAAAAAAAATTCTAGAACTGCTGTCAAAGCTGTTATTCTATTATTCTGGATGTTCTGAATATCCTTAAATTGTCTTCCTTTCAATATTTCCTTTATCTTTGGGTGAAGAAAAAAGTCATTAGGGGCCAGTAGGGAGAGTGTTCCAATACAGTTATTTGTCTACTGGCTGAAAACACCCTCACAGACAATGCCATGTGAGCTAGTGCATTGTCACGATACAAGAGCCATGAATTGTTGGCCAAATTTTTAGTTAAGGTTTTCCTAACTCTCTGTGGATTTTTATTTGGTCTGCTGTGCCTCTCACAGTCAGCTGATGATTTTGATGTACAATTTTTTTTTTTTTTTTTTT
>CAUYQV010071526.1:0-54159 GCA_963574575.1 Galagoides demidoff | reverse complement strand
GGACCACAGGCACCCGCCACAACGCCCGGCCATTTTTTGGTTGCAGCCATCATTGTTGTTTGGCGGGCCCGGGCTGGGGATTCGAACCCGCCACCTTAGGTGTACGTGGCTGGCGCCTTAGCCGATTGAGCCACAGGCGCCGGGCCTGCAGCTGATATTCTTATGATGCCCATTTCACTATCAGGAAATTGAGGCCCAGGGAGCTAGGCAGTTTGCCCAAGGCCTCCTAGCTGGAATGAAGGATTTTGTTTCAGCTCTGTCTGTGCTCTGTCTGTGGGCTTCACACTCAGGGCCCCATGATGGGTGGTAAAAGGCACCAGCACATCCTCACTACACCCTCCCCCAAATCCCTGCACTGACCTTCAATGATGCCCCACTTGGTCTTTCGGCCCAGGACACACCTCCCATTCACCAGGTGCTCTCTGTCAGCCCCAACCACAGCAAAGGGGATCCGGTCCTGTGGGAGGAGAAGAGACAAAGGATTGGCCCTGTTGGGAGTGGGAAGAGAAAGCTCCAAGGTATGAAGCGGGCATGGTTCTTTTTGGGGTGGGAATGTGGTAGAAGGAGCACACATTTTTTAAAAAGGGCAAAGACAGCCTAGATGGTGCTTCCGCCGCCTCCTCTGTAAGGTGGAAAGACTGATAGCACTGATACAGGGCTTGTGAATGCTTGGGAAGTGCTTAGCCTAGTTAAGGGTTAGCAGAGTAATTGTTGGAAACTGTATTATTAATAATAACTACATTAATGATAAAATCTTATTTATGTCAAAAACCTTATCAGTGGCTCGGCGCCTGTGGCTCAATCGGCTAAGGCGCTGTGGAGGGTTCGAATCCCCAGCCCGGGCCCGCCAAACAACAATGATGGCTGCAACCAAAGAATGGCCGGGCGTTGTGGCGGGTGCCTGTGGTCCCAGCTACTTGGGAGGTGGAGGCAGGGGACTCGCTTGAGCCCAGGAGTTGGTGGTTGCTATGAGCTGTGATGCAATGGCACTCTACCCTGGGGGATAGATTGAGGCTCCATCTAAAAAAAAAAAAAAAAAAAACAAAAAAAAAACCTTATCAGTGAAATGGAAACAATAATCAGAGATAATGGGCAGGCCCAGTGGCTCATGCCTGTAATCCTAGCACCCTGGGAGGCCAAGAGGGGTGGATTGCCTGAGCTCAGGAGTTCCAGACCAGCCTGAGCAAGAACGAGACGCCTATCCCTGAAAAATAGCAAGGCATTGTGGTGGACGCCTGTAGACCCAGCTACTTGGGAGCCTGAAGCAAGAGGATCTCTTGAGCTCAGGGGTTTGAGGTTGCTGTGAGCTATGATGCTATGTCACTCTACCAAGGGTGACAAAGTGAGACTCTGTCTCAAAACAAAAAAAAAAAATCAGAGGTTAACTTTATAAGCCAGGGTTTGGAACATATGGCTCACAAACCACATTTGGCTCCCTGTTTGCTTTCCTGTATAAAGTTTTATTGGCACACAGGTCATTTGTTCATTGGCTGCTTTCAAACCATAATAGCAGAGTCAAGTAACTGCAACAGAGATGGTATGGCCCACAAAGTCTTTTACAAGGAATTGAGTGCTAGATGCGAAGCAGAGCCTCAGTGTACAGATGTGTGGTCTGTGCACTGCACAAAGACAACTGGCCTGGGATCTTTGGGGCTGAAATCCCACGCAGGCCCCCACATATGAATAAAGTGCTGCCTTTTTCCTGCCCTAGCAAAACACTGTGTAGGTTAGCAGAATCCCTGGGCAAGGAGGTTGAGGCTTGGGGTCTGTGGGTGATGAATTCCCAGGCTCATCCATGGGCTTTGCAGGATCCAAATGGACTGATGTTGACTGTGCTACATGGATGGCAGGGTGAGGACTTAGAAGTTCAGCCAGTTCAGATAAAATGCACACATAATCCTTTTTCTCTATTTTTTTCTTTCTTCCAAACAGCTATTATTAAAGTATAAGTCACATAACCCCAAATCACCCTTTTAAAGTATATAATTCAGTGGGTTTTAGCGTAATCACAAGGTCATGCAGTCATCATCGCTATCTAATTTCAGAACATTTTCCATCATCCCCAAAAGAAACTCCATACTTATTAGCAGTCGCGCCCCATTTCTCCCTTCCCTTAATCCCTGGCTACCACTAATCCACTTTCTGTCTCCAGATTTGCCTGTTTGGGATATTTTATAGAAATAGAATCATAACAACACACGACCTTCTGTGCCTGACTTCTTTAATTCAGTATAGTGGGGTTTTGTTTTTGTTTTTGAGACAGAGTCTACTCAGTCAGCTGTCGTTGTAGCTCACAACAACCTAAAACTCTTAGTCTCAAGTGCCCCACAATACCTGGCTAGTTTTTCTATTTTTAGTCGAGACAGGGGTCTCATTCTTGCTCAGGCTGGTCTTGAACTCCTGAGTTTTGTTTTTTTTTTTCAACCTCCAACTCCAAGGCTTAATAGATTCTCTTGCCCCATCCTCCCAAGTAGTTGGGACTACAGGTACCTGCCACAACACCCGTCTATTTTTTGGTTATAGTTGTCATTGTTGTTTGGTAGGCCCAGGCTGGATTCCAACCTGCCAGCTATGGTGTATGTGGCTAGCACCTTAGCTGCTTGAGCTACAGGTGCTGAACCTGAACTTCTGAGCTTAAGTGATCCACCCGCCTCTGCCTTCCAGAGTGCTGGGATTACAGGTGTGAGCCACTGCCCCTGACCTCAGCATAGTGTTTTAGAGGTTGTGGCCTAACAGTGCTTCATTCCTTTTGTGATTGAAAAATATTTGTCTGGATATACTGCATGTTGTTCAGCTACTCTTCAGTTAATGAATATTTGAGTTGCTTTTACTACCTGGCTATTAGGAATAATGCTTCTATGAACATTCATGTGCAAGTTTTTTTTTTTTTTTGAGACGGAGCCTCAAGCTGTCCCCCTGGGTAGAGTGCCATGGCATCACAGCTCACAGCGACCTCCAACTCCTGGGCTCAAGCGAGTCTCCTGCCTCCGCCTCCCAAGTAGCTGGGACCACAGGCGCCCGCCACAACGCCCGGCCATTTTCTGGTTGCAGCCATCGTTGTTTGGCGGGCCCGGGCTGGGGATTCGAACCCGCCACCTTAGGTGTACGTGGCTGGCGCCCTAGCCGATTGAGCCACAGACGCCAAGCCATGTGCAAGTTTTTATATGAATGTCTGTTTTCATTTCTCTTGGGTGTTTACTTAGGAGTATAGTTGCTGGGTCATATGGTAGCTGGATGTTTAAAAATTTAAGAAATTGCCAGACAGTTTCCATCCTCACTAGTAGTGTATGAGGGCTCCAATTCTGTTGCATCTTCAGCCACAGAAGATGTCTTTGATTGTAGGCCTAGTAGGCCTCCTACTAGGTGTCATGTGGTATCTCATTGTGGTCATGATTTGCATTTTCCTGATGATTGATGAGGTTGTGAGTCTTCTCATGTGCTTGTTGACTATTTGCATAGCAATAGTATTTATATATCAATTTCTTTGGAGGAAATGTCTATTCAAATCTTTTGGCTACTTTAAAATTGGGTTGTCTTTGGTTGTTGTAAGAGTTCTTTAGCTATTCAGGATACAAACCCCTTAACAGATATGTGATTTGAAAACATTTTCTCACATTCTGTAGGTTGTTGATATGAACTATTTCCCCCAGACCCTGAATTTGTATATGGATGGAGATCCAATATATGCACATGGCCCCGAGTTGTAGAGAGAGATGAATCTTCAGATGGAAAAGATAAGTGGGAAGAAAGTCACCCAGCCTCAGCCTTGCCGGCCAGCCTTCTGCCCCCATGGCCTCTCACCCGTATCTTACTGTTGAGGATCTTATCATTGACGTCCTCGTCAAAGCACTTTTGAGGGTACACATCGATGCCGTGAGCCCTCATGTTTTGCTGGATCTGGGAATCACAAACATGTGACCTCAGTATGCCCTGCCCACTCTGCCCTCTGCCATACTGACCCCAGCCCTGCCCTGGGCACTCAGATCACCCTGTGCCTGAAGGCCTCTCGCTCCTCGATGGTCAGGCTGTCAGCCCGGGCAATCACAGGCACCACATTCACAGTCCGGCACAGCCGCTGCAGGAATTCAATGTCCAGGGGCCTAAGGCTGCCCAGGCAGTGCAGTGATGGTGGCAATGGTGTTGGTGTTGGTGGCAAATGTATGAGTGAGGGGGGAGCCAGCTCACAGCCCATTCTGGAGACCCCGCCTCCTCCCCTTTACCCTCTCCCCAGTTGGCCAAGCCACCTCACCAGTGCCCGGTGGGTGGCACAAAGTACACACAGCAGTGCACACGGGTGTCCGGGATGTGGCGCTGGCGTGTGATGAGAATCTCCTCCTGCAGGTACTGCTCATACTGCTCGTTGATATAGGCCAGGATGGGGTCCCAGCTGGAGGCAGGAGGTGGACCTGCCCATCAGAGCCATGGCTGGAGCCCATCACAACTCCCGAGTTCTTGGTTGGTCTACCCTTAGGATGACCAATCTTCCCGGTTTGTCTGGGGCCCCTTGTTACCCTGTCACCCTCTCCCCCACTTTCCCAAATTATCAGAGAGACCCTGTCGCCTGAAGGCAGGCCTCAGCTTCCTTGTCCATTCAATCGGGTCAGTAAGGGCACCTACTTTGCAAGGGAAGGGTGAACATTAAATGAGATGAATGGCCACCGGCCTGCTTCAAACAACCACTCCTGGGGTTGCCCAAACCTCTCCCCGGCCCTTCCCTCTCTGGGCTATTGCTAACATGGCAACCAAACAGACCCTTTCAAAACCAGGCTTCATCAGTGTTCATCATCATCACCAGGTTTCCATCAGTGTTTCTCTTTGGTTCAGTCTACAGTGGCCCAAGAACAGCTAAAATTGGTCCTTAGCCCTACAAGGCCCCATGCCGCCTCATCCTGCCTCCTCCCTGCTCTCGGCCCCTCTTTGCACCTCCGGGTGTGGACTGTGCCCCTCCCCATCGTGTGTCTCATCCCCGCATCTCCTGGGAGTGAAGCCTTTCTCCATCACCCCACTTACAATTGCAAGTCCCTGGTGCTCTGTGTTCTTTCCCCTGCCCTGTTTTTCTCCATCAACAATTTGCATCTTCTAACAGACTCTATTCCAAGGTGTCTGGCCTTTTGGTTTGCCTACAATCATTTGAACTCCCTTCTGTGGCCCCAGAGTCATTAGCAGCACCCCTGACACTCTCAAAAATGTCCTGTTTGGAGGACCCCTGTTGGGTTCAGCCTCCAGTAAGTGATTGATCTTGTTCTTGTCTCCACCCTCTTCCCTGCAACAAGGGTGATTATTGGCTATGTTCATTGCTGTACCCCCCCATGTCTAGGACAGAGCTCAGCACATAGCACAGCTATTGCTATGTATCTGAGGGGCATTGGGTCTAGGATCCCTCTGAGGGTACCAAAATCCAAGGTTGCTCAAGTCTCTTATATAAATGGTGTGGTATTTGCACGTAACCTACACACATCCTCCTGTAATTTCAAATTTCTAGTTTATAGTACTTATAATACATGTATAGTTGTTACACTGTATTATTTATTGTAATAATAATTATTATTTTTTTGAGATAGTTTCACTATGTCTCCCTTGGTAGAGGGCTGTGGCGTCACAGCTCACAGCAACCTCAAACTCTTGGTTGGGCTTAAGTGATTCTCTTGCCTCAGCCTCCCAAGTAGCTGGAGCTACAGGCACCTGCCATAATGCCCAGCTATTTTTTTTTTTTTCGGAGATAGAGTCTCACTTTGTCACCCTTGGTAGAGTGCCGTGGCATCACAGCCCATAGCAACCTCCTACTCCTGGGCTTAGGTGATTCTCTTGCCTCAGCCTCCCAAGTAGTTGGGACTACAGGCGCCTGCCACAAGGCCTGGCTATTTTTTTGTTGCAGTTTTGGCGGGGGCTGGGCTTGAACCCGCCACTCTCGGTATATGGGGCCGGTGCCCTACTCACTGAGCCGGATGCGCCACCCTTTTTTTTTGTTTGTTTATTATAGTTGTCATTGTTGTTTAGCAGGCCCCAGGCTGGGTTTGAAGCCTCCAGTCCTGGTGTACGTGGCCTGCGCCTTAACCACTGAGCTCAGGCATTGATAATAATCAGTAGTAATAATAATCATTATTATTATTATTATTTCAGACAGAGTCTCACTCTGTTGCCCAGGCTCTGAGTTGCTGAGTGCCATGGCATCAGCCTGGCTCACAGCAATCTCAAACTCCTGGGTTCAAGTGATCCTCTTGCCTCAGCCTCCTGAGTGGCTGGGGATTACAGGTACATACCACCACACTGGCTAATTTACAAATAATATTTTTAGAGATGAGGTCTTGCTACATTGTCAGCTGGTTACAAACTCCTGGCCTCAAGTGATCATCCTGGCTCGGCCTTCCAAAGTGTGAGGATTACAGGTGTGTGCCACCTCACTTGGCCCTAATGTCTGTTGTTTCTGAACAAGAGGCCCCACAGTGTCTTGGCACTGGGTCCCACAAATTATGCAGCCAATCCTGACTGTGTATGCATGTTTCCCAAATGCTGTCACTGAGCATAACTCTGCCAGGTGGGTGGCCTCATCCCCAAGTTACTATGAAGGAAGCTGAGGCTCAGAGAGCTTCTGTGACCAGTGCCTGGTTATACAGCTAGAAAGTAGCCTCATCCAGGCTTCCTAACTCTGGAGTGTGAGCTTCTAACCCCTGCTCTACCATGTCCCTCACTGAGTACTCACTGTGCACCAGGGCAAGCTAAGACAAGACCTCTATAAACGCAATCACTTCATTCCTGGACGGAGAGTTGAGTGTACCTCTTATACCACAAGGAAATTGAGCCTCAAAGATGATACAGCCAGGCTTCTCAGGGCTGGGACAGTTCCCAGAGGTTGAAGGGGTAGAGGTGGGGGCAGGAGCAAGGAGGCCAGAACTTAGCCCCACTCCTGAGGACCTACCACTTGTCATTGTTGATCTGGTCCCCAAAGCCAGGTGTGTCAGTCACTGTCAGCTTCAGCTTCACACCCTTCTCCTCAATGACTGTGGAGGGAGAGCAGAGGGGAGAGACTGGACCTGGGCGGGGTGGGGCACAGGTGCGGGCGGGGTCTCACTCACTGTGAGTCAGCGAATGCAGCTGCAGTGTCTGGGGTATGGGCGTCCCCAAGGTCGGCAGACTTGTCTTCCACACTTTGGACCTGAACAGTGTGTTCACCATCGTGGACTTGCCCAGACCGCTCTGCCCTGGGAGTGACAGGCAGATGACAACAGTCATGGTAGACATTTTAGGCAGTGTTTCTCAAATTCTTTTTTTTGGGACAGGTTCTCCAGCTGTGACCTGGGTAGAGTGCTGTAGTGTCATAGCTCACAGCAACCTCCAATTCTTGGGCTCAAGCAATCCTCTTGCCTCTGTTTTTCTATTTTTTAGTAGATGGGGGTCTCGCTTTTGCTTAGGCTGGTCTCAGACTCATGAGCTCAAACTATCCACCCACCTCGGCTTCCCAGAGTGCAGGCATGAACCACCACACCCAGCCTCAAACTCAAATAAAATTTTTCAGAAAGCAAACAGTCTTCTAAGTATAACATGAATATAGACAAGTGTATCCCATCATAAGTGTCCAGGTAATAGTCATACAATGAGAACTTACCCATTAACCATTTTAAAGTGCATAATCAAATGGCATTTAGTACATTCACAATGTTGGGCAACCGTCACATCTACCTAGTTCTAAAATTTTTTAATTACCCCAAAAGGATACCCCTTACCCATTAAGTAGTCCCTTCTGACTCTGCCCCTCCAACACCCCACCCCCCAAATCTGCATCCTGTGTTTGTGGATTCGCCTATTCTGGACATTTCCTATAAATGGAATCACACAATATGTGGCCTTTTGTATCTGGCTTCTTTTGCTGAGCATGTTTTCTTTTCTTTTCTTTTTTTTTTTTTTTGAGACAGTTTCGCTCTTATCCTGGGTAGAGAGTGCTGTGGCATCATAACTCATAGCAACCTCAAACTCTTGAATTCAAGTGATTCTCTTGCCCCAGCCTCCTGAGTAGCTGTGACATGAGGCTAGGGTTTCAATTTTTAATAAAGATGGGGTCTTGCTCTGGCTCAGGCTGCTCTGGAACTCCTGAGCCCAAGCAATCCGCCTGCCTTAGCCTCCCACAGTGCCGGGATTATAGGCTTGAGCCACCATGCCTGGCCTGAGCATGATGTTGTCAAAGTTCCTCAGTGCTATAGCAGGTGTCAGTTCTTCATATCTTTTCATAGCTGCATAATATCCCACCACTTGGCAGACCATGGGTTGAATATCTGTTGGATGGGCAGTTCCAGGCAGTTTTACAAATGAAACACATGTATGTAAGCAGCCCCAGGTCAAGGAACTGGATCAGACATTACACAAATCTGCCCACATCCCCTCTCAGTAAGGACCCACCCAGACCCCAAAGACAGCCATGCCCTCAACTATGTCCTTGCAGAGAAATTGTGCCTGCTTTGATATATCTGACATAACCAGAATCACTCAGCATGAGCTATGTAGTGTCTGGGTTCTTTCACCCAACAGGGCTTGAAGAGCTTCTTCCAGGTCATGTGTAACTGTAGCTTATTCAATTGTAGCTGCCCTCAGAGCGGCAGCAACTTCTCAAATTCTTTGGTCTATACCCCACAGTAAGAAACACCCCACATCACAACTCAGCACACACCTTTCGTATATACCAAAGATTTCTCTGAGAACTGTGCCGTCTGCTATGGCACCACACCTGGCTAGGGACACCTGCACCGTGGCTGATCTGGATGGGGATGTGCGTCAGTGTAAAACACAAACCAGATTTTGCACACTTAGTATGACAAAAGGGATGTGAAATAGCTCACAAATGATTTTTTCATATTGATTGTGTGTTGAGATGATAGTGTTTTGGATATACTGGGTTAAATAAAATAGATTATTAAAATTAATTTCCACTTGCTTCTTTTCACTTTTTAAAAAAGGTGGTCATGGTTTGGCACCCATAGCATAGTGGTTATGGCGCCAGCCATATACATCAAGGCTGGTGGGTTTGAACCCAGCTCAGGCCAGCTAAACAACAATGACAACTGCAACAAAAAATAGCTGGATGTTGTGGTGGGTGCCTGTAGTCCCAGCTACTTGGGAGGCTAAGGCAAGAGAATTGCTTGAGCCTGAGAGTTTGAGGTTGCTATGAGCTGTGACACCATGGCCCTCTACTGAGGGTGACATAAGAGATTCTGTCTCAAAAAAAAAAAAAAAAAAAAAAAGGTGGTTACTGGGAAATTTAAAATTACATGGCTCGGCGCCTGTGGCTCAATCGGCTAAGGCGCCAGCCACATACACCAAAGTTGGCGGGTTCGAATCCCCAGCCCGGGCCCACCAAACAACAATGATGGCTACAACCAAAAAATGGCCAGTGGTTGTGGCGGGCGCCTGTGGTCCCAGCTACTTGGGAGGTGGAGGCAGGAGACTCCCTTGAGCCCAGGAGTTGGAGGTTGCTATGAGCTGTGATGCCATGGCACTCTACCCAGGGGGATAGCTTGAGGCGCCATCTCAAAAAAAAAAAAAAAGAATTTTAACCAAATCTCCATGTGGAATGACTAAATTATGTTTTTCTACTTACCTCTGTGGCTGGACTAAAATTGGCTTTCTATACAAATTCTTTTTACAATAGCTCTTGGGTTTGGGTTTTGGGTTTGTTTGTTTGTTTGTTTTTTGGCTGGAGCTGGGTTTGAACCCACCACCTCTGGCATATGGGGTGGGTGCCTTAATCCTTTGAGCCACAGGCACTGCCCATTGTTTTGTTTTTTGGAGACAAGGTCTCACTCTCATCCAGCCTAGAGTATAATGGGCTTATCCATACATAGCTTACTGCACCCTCAAACTCCTAGGCTCAAGCAGTCCTCCTGCCTTAGTTTCCCAAGTAGCTTGGACTATAGACACATAACACCATGCCTGGCTAATTTTTAATTTTGTTATAAAGATAGGGTCTTGCCATGTTGCTCAGGCTGGTTTAGGACTCCTGCCTCAGCCTCCCAAAGTTCTAGGAGTATAGGCATGAATCACCACAACTGCCCCCTAAATTTTTTTTTTTTTTTTTTTGCAGTTTTTGGCTGGGGCCGGGTTTGAACCCGCCCACCTCCAGCATATGGGGCTGGTGCCCTACTCCTTTGAGCCATAGGTGCCGCACCCCCCTAAATTTATTTCTAGGAGAATGCATCAGTATAAATACTATTTAGGATGGCATTATGCAAGTACCTTCCTACATAAGGCCAGTAATATTTTTTTCTATATCAGGGTTAGCTAGCCTCTCTAGAAATAAGTTATAAATGGTAAAATGAGATACAACTTTTCAGATACAGTGTTCTTGTAATTCAGGATTTTTCATAGACATTTATTTCCTCCCTTCCTTTTACAGTTCAATCAAAGAAAACAGAAATGCCTCTGAGATTGTTAAAACGGTGAATTTGCTGATCTCGTCCCTAAGCACAGACTTCCTGTGGGATTATATGATGAGGTGTTTTGAGGAGTGCTTTAGGTAAGTAAGTATGCAGTTCAGGATTATGGAGTATTTAGGAAGAGTGAGACATGAGACGGCTTAGCAGGTTTAGCAGTTTCGTAGCTGCTTAATATGGTCAGATTATCTCTAAGTAGCGGAACCTGGGTGGTCTCTTCTGAGTTTCAAAGTTCAGCCGAAACAGGATTGTTAAGAATTCACTTAAGGTAAGAATAAAAAACATCTCCAATCAGGAGGCTCACATAATCTTTGCGACTACGTAATGCTGAAGCTGCTTTATTTTTTTAAATCTCAGTTTAGAAAATCCTCTTTGCATTTTCTAGTTGCATTCATCGAATCAGCTTTCCTCACACAGCTCTCTTGGAGGCCTGATCTATTTAAAGAAGCTTAGTTTTGTGGCTCTTTGGTAGAGTGTTTTTAAAATCTTATGTCTTCTTAAATTCTTATTGAAATTAATGTATAAACTGGTCAGATAGAATGCATGGATGCTTTACAATGCTGTAATCAGCTCTACCTTCTCCTTTAATCTGGTGAATTGTACCACCTCTGAACTGTGCATGGTGGTGTACCCCAGAGAACATCATGCTTTCTGTATGGGAGGAATAAGGTAATCTCTCAAGCGCCATTTTGTCCCATGAGTCATGCTATAAAACTTATTTCTTGCCAGTCTCCACTGTAATGCTCTGGGCTATCTGTGTCCTTCACACACCCTGCAGCTGTAATAGAAGTTTTCCATGGTGTTTCTGTGTGTTTCCTCTGGCCGGGAAGCCTGGCAGTAAATCTTTGGAACAACCCCAGGGGAAGGAGGCATTTCCGTTGTGCTTTTGACATATATAAGAAAGTTAAAACCTGGAGACACCGAGGTACCTTGTTTTGCGTTGCTTAGCAAATTAGTGGCCACTGAAATTACAACCCGAGGTGCCTGCTACCTGCTATCAGTGTCTCATTCTCAACTGCTCCCTCTGTGCTCCTCTGCCCACACAGGCTCACCACCCTGGGGATGAATAATTTAATTGTAATTGGATCCACAGACACCAGCAGGGCCATGTTCTGCTGATGCGAGAGTAGGCTTTGGTTAGCCTGGTTATTTTTTAAAATAATAAAATGTTACTTCCCCAGGCAGAGCTAACTCCTCACCCTACACTTTTCCTCCTTTCATTGTAGAGTTAATCACTATCCCCAAATTAGCTTCCATCCTCCCCATGCTGCTGGTAGTGATAGAGCCCATTTTGTCAAAGTTCTATTTCAGTGATACCAGGCTTGAGGGGTGTCATGATGTGCACATCCATCCGTTCATCGTTAGTGTAACAGCCCATGTGTGAGTGAATGGTTTGATCCTGTGATTGTGTGAACATCTTAGTCCTGTCCCTGTACACAGGATTCTTCAGAGTAGATGCCTATGGGTGGCATCGCTGGGATGTAGCCTGTACAGTGCTCCCAGGCATTCTTGTTCTGAGATGAACTCTAAGATACTTAAATGCTAATTTACAGGGAAGAAAATTAACTCACATTGACTGGTACGATTAGAGCTGGATGAATCCCAAGTTGCTCTGTTATGAGAACCAATATATACTTTTAAACATACCTATTTACCTGGTTGCATGCATTTTTTTTTTTTTAAGAGACAGAGTCTCACTTTATTGCCCTTTGTAGAGTGCTGTGGTGTCACAGCTCACAGCAACCTCCAACTCCTGGGCTTAGGCGATTCCCTTGCCTCTGTCTCCCGAGTAGCTGGGACTACAGGTGCCCACCACCATGCCCGGCTATTTTTTGTTGCAGTTTGGCCAGGGCTGGATTTGAACCGCCACCCTCTCACTGAGCTACAGGCTCCGCCCTATGGCCTGCTTATTTTAAGAGCAGCATTGGATTTCAGTATAAGATAAGCAACTACCAATGGAGTTGATCAGCGGGATCCCATTTCTTCATAGAAGCTGAGGAATTCTAGACAACTGAGCACTCATGCATCCGTGGATGTTACGTGGGGAGGCGTTTTCTCAGACTCTGCCTACAGCAGGTGCTGCTCTCCAGCTCAGGCTCATTCCCTTGGAACATGCCTTTGGTTTGGGATTGGGAATGTGGGATTGCACCTGTGCTGGAGCTGCAGCTCTGCTGGGTGTGGAATGCCACCGACATGGGAATTGCTGGAGTTCAAGTGGAATGAACCTATTTTAGAAAACAATAGATTTAAGACATTAACATTTCTCTGGGTTAGATAGTTTCAGTCACCAAAGCTGTCTTTTGTTATGTTTACAATGATTTTACTGGAAATCTAAAAGAATGTTTAAAATTATTGTGGGAAAAAGAATTAATTTGTTTTTCTTTCCCATGGTCCTACAGACCGGCAAAGCAGAGTTCCCCTGTCAGAAAAAGTGTCAGCCCTCCCCCGACAGTCTCAGAGGTCTGCACGCTCCTGGTGTTCCTTCTGGACGTCATTCCCCTGGTAAGGATTCTGCTGTGAAGAGGCAGCTTCGTGCTACCCAGTTTAGGTACTTACTGGTGTTGTCGGGCTGCTCTATAAACCTAAATTTCAAAAAAAGCCATTTTACATAGATACACAAAATTGTTGTAAGGTGCGTTTCAGCGTGGAAAATGTGCCTGGATGTGCTCTCTTAGATTTTTAATGTTTAATTTAAAGGGATTATAACTTTCGGCTAGTGATACTTGTGGGCTGAGCTGAAGTCGAGTCAACTAGCTGATGAATTGAGTATCCGGCCTGTACTGCACTTACGTTGGGGTGAAAGTCAGTATGTTTCTCACTTAAAACTGTGCTGTTGCCTCATTTCCTCAACATAGACATGTGTGGCAATTTTGTCTTCTACTAGTCAGTAAAATCGCTTGAAAAGAGAACATCCTTGATTCATCTAGATTAAAAGGAAATATTTTGTTTTCTGATTTGGGAGTTAATATAAAACTTACGCTCCAAAAAAATTGAATTTTTGACCCGTTGTAGTGGCTCAGGCCTGTAATCCCACACGTTGGGAGGCCAAGGCAGAAGGATGAGCATAGGAATTTGAGACCAGCCTGGCCAATACAAGTGAGACCCCGTTGCTACCAAAAGTAAAAAAAAATTAGGCAGACATGGTGGTTTGTACCTGCAGTCCTAGCTACTTGGGAGGCTGAACCAGAAGGATCATTTGAGCCCAGGAGTTGATGGGGCTGCAGTGAGCTGTGGTGATGCCACTGCATTCTAGCCAGGGCAATACCTCTACCCCCTCCCCAGAATTGTATTTTTTAAGATACCATTTTGAGGTACATTGTTTTTCAGGTTGTAAACTGACAACATGTGGGCTAAACCTGTGTTTTTATTTCACAGGAACTTTACTCCGAGGTGCAAACCCAGTATCTCCCACAGGTGCTCAGCTGCCTGGTGCAGCCTCTTGCTGAGGAAATGGAGGCCTTAAGTTTACCTGAACTCACTCAGGCCTTGAAGACGTGTTTCAAGGTGCTCAGCAAAGTCCAAATGCCGCCTTCCTACCTGGACACAGAGTCTACAAGTGGAGCCTCGGTATGTGCTTCTCTGGGCAGAAGCATAAGGTACCTTCCTGGTAATAGAAAGAAAATAGGATTGGTTAGGACAGGAATAAAGACAAAATAACATGAAAAAAGGGGAAAAAAAAAGACAAGATGCATGGGTGATATGTCAGATGTGTCTATAAAATCCTCACCTTAAAGGTTTTAGCATTAACTGTTAACTGCTTTATTTCACCCACTCCCATGCTCCTTTCCTGCTTCGTAACTATAGCTAATGGCGAGATATAGTTAGTCACTGGTAGCTAGAGTTCATGGAAAGATCTAGCTAGCCTTCAGGACCTTTTTATGTTTGTACTTCTATACATGTGATTTTGGTTATTTAAAATACAAATGAGTTACTGGATTAATTTGATAGACTTGCCTTAACACCACAGTCTGTGTGGCTTAGACAACACAATTTGTTGAACCCAGAGTCTGACAGGAAGGTGTCAGCAGGGCTCCGTCCCTCTCAGTGCACTAGCAATAAAGAGTCTGTTCCAGGCTGTTCTTGTAGCTTCTGCTGTTTGGCTGATGATCTTCAGCGTTCCTTGGTTTATGGAAGTGTCTGTGTCCAGAGTTCCCCTTTCTGTAAGGACACCAGTCCTGTTGGATTAGGGCCCACCCTAGGGACCTCATCTTAGCTTGATCAGCTGCAAAGACACTATTTCAGATAAGGTCACATTCATAGGTGCTTGGGTTAGGACTTCAGCATCTTTGGGGGAGCACAGTTCAACCCACATATATACTGTTTTCTGACCTGCTTCAGTTTTCATTCAAAGGTATTTTGAAGACTTATTTGCATAGCAAATATTTATATATAAAGGTATCTTATTCTTTTCTAACTTCTGATCTATTACATGGATTTATGATTTATTCAACTGTTCCCTTGATATTTAGGTTGTTTACAGTTTTTCACTGTTAAGTGTTGCAAGGTAGAGTAGGTAGCTCATGCCCATAATCTTAGCACTCTGAGAAGCAGAGGTGGGCAACTTGCTTGAGCTCTGAAGTTCAAGACCAGCCTGAGGGGTGGCGCCTGTGGTTAAAAGGAGTAAGGCGCCGGCCCCATATACCAAGGTGGGTTCAAACCTGACCCCGGCCAAAGAAATTAAACAAAAAAAAGACGAGCCTGAGCAAGAGCAAGATGCTGGCTCTACTAAAAATAGAAAAACTACCTGGGCATTGGTGGGCACCTGTAGTCCCAGCTCCTTGGGCGGCTGAGGCAGGAGGATCTATTGTGCTCAAGAGTTTGAGGTTGCGGTGAGCTAAGTTGATGCCATGGCACTCTAGCCTGGGTGACAGAGTGGAATCTGTCTCAAAACAAGCAAACAACAACAACAAGAACCACAGTGTTGCATTCAGCATCCTCATATGACTTGTCTCTGGGGGCTTAGTGTCTCTGAAGAATAAGTTCCTAGCAGTGAGTTGCAATCAGAAGACTTACATGCTGCTTTTATACTGTGAGAGATGTTGCCAAATTTTTTTCCAAAAAGACTAACGGTGATAGTGCCACAGTTTACTCATTTTCTTTGGATTACTTCTATTTTTAGTTTTATTTAGGAATTTGAAAGTTTTGCCTTTGAGATTAGTTCAGAGCAGTGGCACACAGGTGTATGAACAGACTGAAAAGTGAGGTGATCTGAGAGTGAGCTGTGTGTATCAGCTGTGTGTTTAGAGACAAATGAGCTTCCTGATAGGAATTGAATCTCAATTTACTGACTAATTACAGACTGTTCTGTAATTTGTAAAAGAAGTTCTTTTTTTTTTTTCTATCTGTTCTAGCTAGTGGGAAAAAATATCCTAAAATGACTTAAGATATAAATCTTAAACATGTATAGTCTACAAATATCAAAAAGAATGTGTTTTAAAACACTTGCTCCCTTCTCATTCTTTCCTACAGAGCATGGTATTTTTACTTGCTAAAGGGTTTAGCAGGGGACAGTGTGCCTCATGAGGCCTGTAATCCCAACAACTCAGGAGGCTGAGGTGGCAGGATTGCTTCAGGCCCAGAGCTCTAGACCAGCCTGGGCAACCCTGTTGAGTCCACAGTGAGCTGTGATGAGGCCACTAGCCTGGGCAACAGAGTGAGATCCGATCTCTTTAAAAAAGGAGGGGGGAGAATTGTCAAATTTAATATTATCTAAGTAGCAGTATAGGAAAAGAAAAAAGGTTGATCCACTGAACGTTGAAGTGTCATCACTTTGGAAAACCCATCGTGTGTGTGTGCGTGTGTGTGTGTACACACATAGATGCATGCATATGTATTTTTGAGCTGATTACACTATCTTTCTATACTTATTTGTTTCTTCATGCCTGTATCTTGACTGCAGCTCAGTTTCCTCATTAATATTTTTAAATTTGTCAAAAATCATTTTTAAAGAACTTTCTTGAACCCTAAAGGGTCTAAATGAATAAGACAAGTATTTTCAAGAGCCAGCCTGCCCAAGAGCATGTTGGTAGACCAGCTCTTTGGGCTGCCGCTTCTCTTTTCCCCTTGGTGTGCCCTCTGAATTTCATTATACACTTTATACAGGGATTCTCTTGGTCTACAGAGTTATGATTTTGACAAACAAGTTCAAAATGCATTTGTGGTTTATCTGATTCAGCTGATACTTGAGTCCCTTGGTCTTAAGAGATGCACAATACACATTTGTCCATGTTTTGCAGAGTCCAGTAAAAGGCGAAAATGGCAAAATAATTTTGGAAACAAAAGTAGTGATTCCGGGTGATGAAGACACCACGTTCCCCCCGCTGAAATCTGAGGACAGTGGGATTGGGCTCAGTGCCTCCTCGCCAGAGCTCTCTGAACACCTGAGGGTTCCACGAGTTTCTCACGAAAGAGATGATATTTGGAAGAAGGGTGGGGTTATGCAGAGGACGTTTCTTTGCATCCAGGAGCTAATTGCCAACTTTGCCAGCAAGAACATTTTTGGAATACAGCTCACAGCGTCTGGTGAGGAAAGTAAGTCCGAAGAGCCTGCAGGGAAGAGGGACAAGAACGGGACACAGAGCCTGGCGGTCGACAGCTCCAATAGGAAGAACTCATGGGAGGCCAAACCCATCACCGTGCCCCAGTTTAAGCAAATGCTTTCAGACCTGTTCACAGTGCGGGGCTCTCCATTTAAGACAAAAAGTTCAGAGTTACCGTCATCTTTGCCCAATAGCCCAGGCAGAAAAACGGGGGGAGAATGGGATGTTGACCAGGTGGTCATTGACCTGGGAGGTTCTGGGAAGGACTGCAGGGAGGCCTTTGCTGCCGCCTGCCACCTGCTGCTGGACTGCGCTACCTTCCCTGTCTACCTGTCCACGGAGGAGACCGAGCAGCTCTGTGATACACTCTTCCAGCTTCCAGGTGAGATGACAGCCCTGCTAGGGCCACTTGGGGGATCATATTACTGAGATAGTTGATACAGACTGAGCATCCCTTATCTGAAGTGCCTGGGACCAGAAGTATTTTCAGTTTTAGATTTTTTAAGATTTTGAAAAATTTAATTATACTTACTGTCCAAAATATGTATAGTACTTACTGTACATTATCTTCAGTCCAAAAAAATCCAAACTCTGAAGTGTTCCAGTGATATTTCCTTTGGGCATCATGTTGGCTCCCAGAAAGTTCTTGACTTCAGATTTTGGATTTGGGATGCTTAGCCTATTTACAGACTAACTAATGTCTATGAGCCAGGAAGAGACTATTGGTGGTATTTGTTTCCTTTTTTATTTTGTAATTAGTTCTGTGTATTTTGGACTTGTGTCTCACTACCTGGCAAATTGGCAAGGGTTGGGTCTGTACCCTCAAACCTTGGGTGTTCAGCACAACCTATTGGAAGATCTAGAACAGGTGTGTCCAGCCTTTTTTCTTTTCTGTCATACACTGGAAGAAGAGTTGTCTTGGACCACCCATTAAGTACACAAACACTAAAGAAAGATGGTTAGCAAAGAAAAAAAAAGCCTATGTTGCTTTTCCTGATATCCAACAGTATTTTAACAGTTAAGCAAAAAAAGTCCTCACAAAATCAGCATGCAGCCCACACCCTGATCTAGAATGTAAAACGTGCTCAGTAATAGTAGATAGACTATTTCAGTAGATAGACTTTAACAACAACACCTGTCGTTAAAGATCTATGTACTCATTTGCTAGGGCTACCATAACAAGTGCCATAAACTGAATGCCTCAGCAACATAGTGTATAATGGATCATATTTGATTTCACTGTTTTAGAGGCCAGAAGGCTGAGATTGAGGTGTCAGCCGGGTCATGCTTCCTGAGACTCTGGGTAGAATACTTCCTTTCCTCTTCCTAACTTCTGGTGGTGGCTGCCTATTCTCGGGGGCCCTCGCCTTGCAGCTGTGTCAGTTCAGTCTCTGCCTCTGCCTTCACCTGCTGTCTCCCTGTGTGTCTCTGCCTTCATGTGGTATCTCCCTCCTATAAGGACATCAGTCATATTGGATCAGAGTTCACCCTGATGACCTCATCTTCACTTGATGGCATCTGTAGGATCTTATTTCCAAATAAGTCACCACCAGAACGTCAGCACCCTGCTGTCCAAGGTGACTTTATCAGCTAACTTCCCGTATCTAGGGTGCTGTCAAATCTGTAGGTTGGGGGCCTTTCTGATGTGGTTTTGTCTGTTTCTGCTTCTCTGGCTGGCTTCCTTTTAGGAGCCAGCGATTCCAGTTTCCCGTCTTGGCTGAAATCCCTCATGACCATTTGCTGCTGTGTGACTGACTGCTATCTCCAGAATGTGGCCATTTCCACTTTGCTAGAAGTGATAAACCATTCCCAGTCCCTCGCAATTGTCATTGAAGACAAGATGAAACGCTATAAAAGCTCTGGACACAACCCATTTTTTGGCAAGCTGCAGATGGTGACTGTTCCTCCCATTGCTCCGGGGATATTGAAAGTCGTGGCAGAGAAAACAGACTTCTATCAGGTACTTCCCACCAGGAAGAGGGTGGCCGGGCCCTTCCTCCCCAGACCATTTATGTAAAGTCATTCCTAAGTTTGTAGTGACTGGCTGTGATAAGGAATGTGGCTGCTCCCGTGGCAACTGCAGGATCGATGGAAACCTGAGACTGCCTTGTCCATCGCTGCATCCCAGGCTCCTGCTCAATTTCTGGCCCTGTAGTAGATGCTCAGGAAATAGTTGTGTTCAGTTTTAGGCTGACCAGACTTCACATGTAAGATTGTATAGTTATCTAATAATTAAGAGAAAGAGACTGTGTCCTAATTCGTAAGGTTAAAGGCTTTGGGGTTTTTGGTGCTGTCCATCTTTCTTGAGGACAAAGTAAGAAAACAGTTTAAAAGTTACCAATCGCAAGACCCTGAAAGCTATTCCAGCTAGCCCATGCGTAAAGGTGAAGTTTAGTGTAAGGACGGAGCCCATGGGAGTGGAAGGATGGATGTAGAAGGCAGCTGGGCCCCATGGGGTCTTGAACCAAAAGCTGTTAGCACCTGTGGCTGTTCTCTCTGCACACCTGCCCTCTGCCCACCCAGATGACTTTGGTCAGCACCTTGGCCTTCAGTCTGCTTCCTCAAGCTTGGTTCCATGGGTAATGATGCCTGTATCTCTTCCTTATAATGCTGGACTAAGAAGCAATCTCTCAGTGAGGCCCCCTTGAGTTGGGCGCCTTCTCCTTGTCTAGTTCACCTCAGCCGGGATGACTGTGAAGGGGTGAGAGGTCATGTGACATACATAGGCCCCGCCCACTCACTGGGGCTTGTAGATGGTACACATTTTCCCTGCGGATAGAAGGGGTAGCAGACACGTGGGAAGCCTGAGACACTAGGACTCTATTAGACACCCTAAAACTGCGTGTGCGAGTGCGGCACTGAGACGTCCCTTTACATCTTGCCCCTGTCCTTAAGAGGCTTTCACAATAGGCAGTTTTTTACCTAGTCGGGATGAGCTTGTCTCAAAAAAGCCATTTAACTGAAATGACCTCTCTACTTGGTTTATTTTAAATCTCTTTCTGGATATATAATTTGTATAGTATATAATTCACCCCTTCAAAGTGTGAAATTCAGTGGATTTTACTATATTCACAGAATTGTGCCATTTCACTTACCGTTTTCTGTATGTCATGCCTTTATTTATCCATTCTTCTTTCATCCATCCATATACCACTTTCTTTTTCATTAAGTAAATATTTTCCAGTGTAATATTTTAATCCCTTTGTTTATTTTTTTCAATTGTTTTTAGTTACTTTTTTACTTTTCATTTAAGGGTTTGCCATGTACATTTTATCAGAATCTTTAGGTTTTTTTTTTTTTTTTTTTGGATAAGTATGAGGGAACATGATTAAATTACACTGTTTGCATTTTTTTTTTTTTTGAGACAGTCTTACTTTGTCACCCTTGGTAGAGTGCTTTGGTGTCACAGCTCACAGCAACCTCCAACTCTTGGGCTTAAACGATTCTCTTGCCTCAGCCTCCTACTGTAGCTGGGACTATAGGCACTCGCCACAACATCTGGCTATTTTTTTTTTTTTTTGCAGTTGTCACTGTTTAGCTGGCCCAGGCTGGGTTTGAACCTGCCAGCCTCAGTGTATGTGGCTGGTGCCGTAACCACTGAGCTACAGGCACCAAGCCCAGTGTTTGCATTTGTAAGGTAAAGTCCAAGTTATGGTTCAGCCCTTCTACTTCAGTTTCATACAGACTAAATTCCAATCAGATACAGAAACATTGTTTCTGGATAGCTGTTTCTCTAACCCCTTGTTATGCTATTAGTGTTAGGTGGATTATATCTATGTATGTTGCAAACACAGTAATAGGTTGTCATAATTATTAATAGGATAGGAGAATAAAGGAAAACAAATATATGGATGGACTTTGTTATGTTAACCTTTGCGTTTACCACTTCTGCCTCTTGTGGATTTGAATTAGCATCTGTTGTATTTCCTTATTCCAGTGTACCTTTGCTTCCACCCATGTGTCTGCGTTGTTATTGTTAAATATATTTTTTTCTGGCTTAGACCTAACGATACATTATGTACCTATTACTTTACACAACTGTTTTTTGTTTTTTGGGTTTTTTTGCATTTTTTGGCTGGGGTTGGGTTTGAACCTGCCACCTCCAGTATATGTGGCTGGCGCCCTACTCCTTTGAGCCATAGGCACCACCTGCACAACTATTTTTTTTTAAATCAGTTGATAAAAGAGAGGAAATATGTACCATGGTGTCATAGCTCACAGCAACCTCAAACTCTTGGATAAAAAATAAAACAAACAAACAAAAAAAAATACAGGAAAAACCTCTTGGGCTCAAGTGATCCTCTTGCCTCAGCCCCGCAGGTGGCTGGAGCTACAGGTGCCCACCACAATGCCAGGCTATTTTTTAGAGATGGCGTTTCACTCCCACTCAGGCTGGTCTCAAATTCCTGAGCTCAGGTGATCTACCTGCCTTGGCCTCCCAGAGTGTTTGGATTACAGGCGTGAGCCCACTGCACCTGGCCTCTTTATTTTGTCTTCATTGTTTGAAAGATGGTTTTGCTGGATATAAGATTCTTGGTTGACAGGTTTTTTTTTTCTTTCAGCACTTTGAACATAAAAATAAATACACTTTAATCAGTCCCATATATACTTGAACATAAAGTAAAGCAGCCCTTGTTTAATAACCTTTAACAAATGTTTATGTAAATGTTTACGTGAACTTATATTTGAATGAACCATTTAAATGTGTCATCTACTGCCTTCTGGATTATGTCCTATGAGAAGTCACTTGCTGATCTTACTGGAATTCTCTTGTAGATGATGAGTTACTTTTCATTTACTGTTTTCAAGATTTCCTCTTTGTTTTTATCCTTTAGCATTTTACTGTGATATTTCTGAATGTGGATCCCTTTTCAGTTATCTTACTTAAAATTTTTTGAGCTTCTGACACCTGTGGATTAATGTTTTTCATCAAATTTGGGAAGTTTTCGGCCATTATTTCCTCATATTTCTGCTTCTTTCTCTTCTCTCCTGGTACACATCTATTCTGTGTACACTGTTGCATTCAGTGGTGTTCCACATTTTGCTAAGATTCCGTTTGTTTTCTTCATTTCCTTTTTCCTTCTATTTTTTTAAACTTCATATTCTCTATTGATCAAATCTTCTTCACCCTTTCTTCTGCCAGTTTAAATGTACTGTTGAGTATCTGCTTGTGAATTTTTCATTTCTGTCATTGAACTTTTCAACTCCAGAATTTCCATTTGGTTCTTTTTTTTTTTTTTAATGCAATTTTTTTTTTGTTTGCTGTTTTTGGCCTGGGCTGGGCTTGAACCCACCACCCCCTACTCCTTTGAGCCACAGGCACTGCCCTGGTTCTTTTTTTTTTTTAAGAGACAGGGGTCTGTGTTGCCCAGGCTGGAGTGTAGTGGAATCATCATAAGTTACTGTAGTCTCTAACTCCTGGGCTCAAGGGATCCTCCCACCTCAGTCTCTAGAGTAGCTAAGACTATATAGGTGCATAATACTTTACTCAGCTAATTTTTCTTTTAGCAACGGGGGTTGACTGTGTTGCCCAGGCTAGTTTCAAACTCCTGGCCTCTGGTGATCCTTCCACCTTAGCCTCCCTTAGCCTCAATTCACAAGCAGAGTTGATTACAGGCATGAGCCACTAAGCCCAGCCCTGGTTCTTTTAAAAAAATAATTTCTTTCATAGCCAGGCATTGGCAGGTGCCTGTAGTCCCAGCTGCTCGGGTGCCTGAGGCAAGAGTATCACTTAAACCCAAGAGTTTGAGGTTACTGTGAGCTGTGACATCACGGTACTCTACCAAGGGCAACAAAGTAAAATTCTGTCTCAATAATAATAGTAATAATAATAATTCTGTCTACTTACTAATAATGTCTATTTGATGAAATGTCACCGTACATTTCTCCTTTAATGTCGTTTCCTTTAAGTATTTGAACATATTTATAATGGCTTCTCTCATCTTCGCATTTTAAATCTGACATCTTGTGGCTTTCACAGTCTGTTTTGTTTGCTTTTCTTTTCTGTGTCTGCATCGTACTTTGTTGTTTCTTTGCATCTTCTATGATTTTTGTTGAAGACTGGACATTTTAGATAACATATTATGGCAACTTGGGTGGTGGGTTCAAACCCAGCCCCGGCCAAACTGCAACAAAAAATAGCCAGTTATTATGGCAGGCGCCTGTAGTCCCAGCTACTTGGGAGGCTGAGGCAAGAGAGTCGCCTAAGCCAGGCATCCTCAAACTACGGTTCAGGGGCCCGCCTAGGACATTTATCCAGCCCACCAAGTGTTTTTACCACTGCTGCCTGTCCTGCTTAGGAGCCTGCACATCCTGGGTCCCACAGTCCAGCCCTCCAGTGGTCTGAGGGACAGTAAACTGGCCCTTGGTTCAAAAAGTTTGAGGACCCCTGACCTAAGCCCAAGAACTGGAGGTTGCTATGAGCTGTGACACCCAAACACTCTATCAAGAGCGACAAATTGAGACTCTTGTCCCTTTTTTTTTTGTAGTTTTTGGCCAGGGCTGGGTTTAAACCCGCCACCTCCCATATGTGGGGCCAGTGCCCTACTCCCTGAGCCACAGGCACTGCCTGAAACTCTTGTCTCTTTAAAAAACAAAAACAAAAACAAAAAACATAGCAGCTCTATAGTCTGACACTCCTACCTACCTTAGGGCTTATTTTTATTTGTTTGTTTACTGACTTGGCTAAGCTGTTTTTGTGATGTCTGTTTCCTCTGATGTGTGAAGCCTTTGGTGGTGTTCCTCCAAGGGTACGGCCTGGGACTGTGCATAGTTTACTTTGAGAGGATGGTGGCTTAGCATCTTACCAACTCTTTCCCTAATGTCTCCATCAGGCTTTTGCCTCCATTGGTATTAATACTCAGATGTGAGACACTGCCAGTTGCTGGCTGATTGCTCTATTGTTTTTAACAGTGCCCTCAGGGGACATAAATTGCTCCACAGTCTGATCCAGTTAAACTTATACTCTTTGTCATGGGTAGTTTTTTGTTGTTGTTGTTTTCTCTTTGAGACAGAATCGCAAGCTGTTGACCTCGGTAAAGTGCTTTGGCATTACAGCTCACAGCAACCTCAGACTCTTGGGCTCAAGCAATTCTCTTGCCTCAGCCTCCCAAGTAGCTGGAGCTACAGGCGCCCGCCACAATGCCCAGCTATTTTTTGTTGTAGTCTGGCCGGGGCTGGGCTTGAACCCATCACCCTCAGTATATTGGGCCTCCTTTGCTCTGGAAGAGCTGGGGAAGGGATAGTGGTCTGCTTCTCTTGGAGTGATATCCTTATGAGGTCCTGGGCAGGGGCAGTAGCCTCTGGTCTTCAGAGTGTGCCTTTCCTAGCTTGTGAATTTTACCCTACAGTCCGGCTCTGGTGAGGGCAGAGGTCCCGGAGATTCTTGGCCAGCTATGCCTGGGTGGAGCCTCTGCCTACAAGAGGGGACTGAGTGGAGGCAGACAGCCCACGACTCTTCCACTGCGACCTTCTGGGTTTTAACCTCTGCAACACAGAGCAGAGGTGCAAGAAGAGGGCAGGCTGGTGGCCTGCCCCTCCCAGGAGATGCAAAGGCTGTTAAAAGGGAGCCCCCATTGTCTTGGCCATACCCACCAGAGTGGGTGGTCTGGTTTCTTTCAAGTTTGGGTGGTCTGGTTTCTGTCAAGTTTCCATTAAGCCAAACTGGGTAGAAAGTAGAGAAGGAGCAGCTCATGGCCCAAATGCCATAGACTTTTGCCGGTTTTACCAAAATTTAGTAAATCCTCTTTAATACTTCTTTATTTCCTGAATGCCCTTTGAATAATTTCCAGAGACTGTGAGTGATTATTCTAAGGTTGTTTTATATTTTCACCAGTTAGGGTCCACTGTAAATTCACCTAATTGCCTGGAGGGTGTCCCTGTGCATCTCCAACACCTGCACTGGGTGGGCTTGGTGCATGCTTGTCTGGAGAATGCTTCAGCCACTCGGAGCCAGCTTCCCATTGACTCTCTTTCCAAAAGCAAGGCTAAAGTCTGGGCAAGAGCTGCAGTTGTCCTAGGCAGTCAGAAATCTCTTAAGTTTAGTCTCTCATATTGCTTGGATGACTTGGGAGGGGGGAGTTGCTTTGTTTTTGTTGCTGGTGTGTCCCTGGGTGTGCAGGACTCTCACCCAGCAAATATAGGTAGAAGCTAGGACAGTTGGGCTGGGGACTGGACTAGGTGAGATGAATGGGTGTCAGCTGTGTTGACATTGACTCTGCCTGCCTTTCCGTTGGCCCAGAGGGTAGCTCGTGTGCTTTGGAATCAGCTGAATAAGGAGACCCGGGAGCATCACGTCACCTGTGTGGAGCTGTTCTACCGGCTGCACTGCCTGGCCCCAACAGCCAACATCTGTGAGGACATCATCTGCCACGCCCTGCTGGACCCTGACAAGGTGTGTCTTTTTAGCCCGTCAGCTCCTTCTTGTAGTGACTCTGGCTGCTGGACTGGCTCATTATTTTCCTTGCCCACAGCAGACTTACAACCAGATGAAGTCCTTGGCTCAGGGGACATCCTGATCCATGGGCAGAGGTATTCCAGGGTTTTAGCGATCCCCTTTAGAGATCTAAAAATGTAGCATGTTGTCCATGTTAAGGCCCACCAGGGAAATGTGCCCAAATTCCCTGTAAATATTTGCAGGGCTTCTGGAGCTATTGGCAAAATCGACAGTTGTAGAGTATTGCTGCTTTAAGAATTTATTGAGAAGTCATTGTCCCTGGTTTCCTTTGCAGTCTAGTATATGGCTCTGTTCTTTCAGACACTGGGCCTGACACTTCTAAGAGGCACAAGGAAGCGGTGCTCTTTTGTGCTTTCCTTAGGGCCTAGGTCTCTGGTGTGACCCTGGCCACCTGTGACCAAGGCTGAGCCCTGAATATAGTATACATGTTATGAAGTGTGCATCTGTGTTATAGCAAGCAGGCAGAGAGACAGAGGACACAGCTCTTTCTTTTTTTTCTGGCCACATCAAACATGAAAATGCAGCATCTTTGCCGTCACTGCTGTCAGTTCTGCTGAGATCTTTAAAGTGTTATTTAAATGTGGTTCCTTGCATCTGAAAACAGCATTAAGTTATGAAAGCAAGTTCCTTATCCCTGTTTATTTCCTAATCAAGGGAACCAGGTTGGAAGCTCTCTTTAGATTCTCTGTGATCTGGCACCTGACGAGGGAGATCCAGGGCAACCGAGTGACATCTCACAACCGCTCGTTTGATCGGTATGGCTGTCTTCACTGTGAGCTACCTTTAACGCAGAAGGAAACCTGGCAGGGTTTCGTGCTTAGCAGTGGGAGGGAGAGGTGTGTGTAATTAAAAACATGAAACATGACCCCTGACATGACCGGGACCCCTGAGGTGTGCAGCACACGATTCCCATGATTCTCTAAATGAATTTCAGCCGGAAGCACATAAAGACGTGTTAGGAACTTTCTTAGTTTGGTCATGGAGTGTGGAAGCCCACCAGGCTGCAGAGTCAACCTGTGGGGCTTTTACCCTATGCCCCCCATGAGGGGCTTTGCTAAGAGATGCAGGTGGCCTAGACCTTGACTCGGTTGCTGGCTACACTGCATGTCTGTGCTTGTCACTCAATGACTAAATGCTTAAGGTGGGGATTTTATTGGAAGGTTCATTGTCCGTGTTGATTTTTCCCAAGTGCCCTGCTGTGTCTCTGAAACTCCAGGTGTGGGCCCAGGCACACTGCCTTGGGGAGTCAGCCTGGCTGATAATGGTGCTCAGGACCTGTTGTAGAGTCAGATGTAATCGACTGGGCATCGGAATTTTATAAGGCTCCCCCAGAGATTCCAGCATTCTCCTTGTCCCATCTGCATTGGTGCCTGGCACACAGGGGCAGCTGGCATGGACTCAGTGGTGTGGTTCCCTCCTGCAGGTCCTTGTTCGTTGTGCTGGACAGCCTGGCCTGCACTGACGGTGCCATCAGCGCAGCAGCCCAGGGCTGGCTGGTGCGTGCACTCTCGCTTGGGGACGTGGCACGCATCCTTGAACCCGTCCTCCTGCTCCTTCTTCAGCCCAAAACCCAGAGAACCTCCATCCACTGCCTCAAACAGGAGAACTCAGCTGGTGAGCAGCCTGCTAAGGGCCCCAGGTGTGGGATGGAGGAAAGGACATGATGGGCTGGACCCCAGTTGCCCATTGTGACAGTGAAGCAACTTAGACCCACCAAGTGGCTTTGCTAGATTCTGATGGTGTGAGAGCACTTTGTTAATTGTGGGCACCTTGAAAATATAAGGCCCTGCGATCTAGCTCTGAGGACTACTCAGTAACGAGTTTGCTGTTTTCACCCCAAAAAACAGATTTTTTTGTTATAAAAAAGGAAAATTTTGAAATATACATTATTATTATTAACTCTGGCCACCATGTTATGTATAGACGTGAAAACGTTCCTCCTAACTGGAGTTTTGTTGCCCCTTTAGCCAGCATCTCACCCCCACCCCCAGCCGCTAATGACCATCATTCTGTTCTCTACTTCTGTGAGAGTAGATGTTAAATGTCACCACAGTAAAATGATAACTGAGGTGAGGGATGTATTAATTAGCTTGGTTTAATCTCTCTGCAGCCCATATGTCAGGACATCACATTTATCCCATAAACATATACTGTTGCGACCCCATAGCCCTGGTCTCAGTCCCCGCATGAAGGAACCAGGTGTGACACGGATTAGAAGTACAAGCTTGCAGGAGGCGTGCTAAGCTTAAGGGCAGGGTAGCCCTGAGCCCCCTCCTCCATGGCTGGTTATTAAGGTTATACACAGCAGGTGTGTCGAGTTACAGTAATCACATAGGGCTGCATGCATAAGGATCGCCACGTGCTCTATCCTCACGTGTTCTTTCCCCACAACCCCCATGAAGAACTACTGAGCATCAGTGTTTAACATGCTTACTAGTGAGTGACCGGTCTGATCTCGTTCCGGAACACTGAATTACTTGGGGGATTGCCCCTAAGTCATAAAACGTCTTTAGGCTTGCCAGGAGACTGTTCTGTTCTCAGTGTTTTCCTTTTAATGTAATAAGAATCTGTAACTATGCTTTGCAAGCATGGTGTCCATTCTTCTACAATGTATAGTTATATTTTCAATTAAAAAGTATTTTTTAATTTTAGTAACTTATGTTCCAATAAAAATAGGTAATTGTGGATTCTTTTCCTAGAGAAAACAATTCAGGTGTATCTGAATTACACGAGAGAATAATAGAACATCTGCCCACATGTCTCCCAAGGGAGTGTTGGGTGTAATGTTGTTAAGTTGCAGGTGTTCAAGGCTAGCATGTCTGCCCAGATCTGCTGCCTAGACGTAGGGATGGGATAATTGAGGAGACCTCTGGGTAGGAATGACTGAAAATTTCAGAATTTTTATGTAATCTGGTCAGTTATACTTTATTTATAAAAATAACATCTATTGGCTCAGTGCCTGTAGCTCAGCAGCAGGGGTGCCAGCCACATACACTGAGGGTGGTGGTTTTGAATCCACCCAGGTCTGCCCAACAATAATGACAACTACAACCAAATAAAAAGAATAGCCGGGCGTTGTGGGCGCCTGTAGTCCCAGCTACTGGGAGACTGAGGCAAGAGAATTGCTTAAGCTCAAGAGTTTGAGGTTACTATGAGCTGTGATGCCATGGCACTGTACCAAGGGCAACATAGACTCTGTCTCAAAAAAAAAAAAAAAACTTCTATTCGTGAACCTTCAGCTACAAGGTAAGTTGTTTCTTTTTTTTCTATACTTGAAGGTTCTTTTCTACTATAAAACCCCATTAATCTGATAGTTAGAGATGCGAGAAGAACTTTCAGAGAACTTCCCGGGCATGTTTAACATGAATTTAAAGAATATAGGTAGGAACAAGGAAAGGAAAGAAAAACTTAACTGAACTCAACAAGTTTATTTAAACTTTATTTTTTTTTATTATTATTTTGTTTTTGAGACAGAGTTTGACTGTGTCGCCCTTGGTAGAGTGCCATGGCATCACAGCTCACAGCAACCTCAAAGTCTTGGGCTCAAGTGATTGGTTCTCTTGCCTCAGCCTCCCAAGTAGCCAGGACTACAGGTGCCCACCACAACATCCAGCTATTTTTCTGTTGTAGTTGTCATTGTTGTTTGGCAGGCCCTGGCTAGGTTTGAACACACCAGCCTCAGTGTATGTGGCCAGCGCCCCAACCACTTAACTACGGCACCAAGCCTATTTAAACTGTAATGATTAATACCTAACAGTAACTAACATAACTCCGATAATAGTTGTGTTTTTGTTTGTTTGTTTGTTTGTTTGCATTTTTTGGCTGGGACTGGGTTTGAACCCGTCTCCTCCAGCATATGGGGTCAGTACCCTACTCCTTTGAGCCACAGGCATCACCCGATAATAGTTGTTTTTATGACTTTGCAATTTTCTAAGGGCTGGTTTACTAGCTTTGAGTTAGTTTGTTTAGCTCACTGGCTGATAAATATTCTTTGATTTTTTTTGTTTGTTTATTTTGAGACAGAGTCTTACTCTGTTACCCTGGGTAGAGTACTTTGGCATTGTAGTTCACAGCAACCTCAGACTCTTAGGCTTGAGCAATCCTCTTGCCTCAGCTTGCTGAGTATCTGGGACTATAGACGTGTTCCACTATGCCCAGCTAGTTTTTCTATTTATAATAGAGACAGGGTCTTATTCTTGCTCGGGCTGGTCTTGAACTTGTGAGATCAAGCAGTCCACCCACCTCAGCCTCCCAGAGTGCTAGGATTACAGGTGTGAGCGATACTTTTTTTTGTCTCAGTCTTACCTTACAGAAGAGCCCAAATAGCTTCCTCTCTCCAGGGTTCCTAGCCTCAATCTGCAGCCTCCCTTTTCCTTCGGAAGGGGAAGCTGTCTGCTTTCTCCAAGAGGAACCATTTTAGTATTCCACTCTATGAGAAAGTAAAACCTCAAGCATAAAGTAAGCACCTTCTTAAACATTTGGGTACTATTTGTAGAGACTAAATTTCTTAGTTTTCCTTTGTCTGTTTTAAGAACAAAGTTGTAACTCCACACTTGATTGGGCTTTAAAAGTCTCCCAGCTCTACTTGCCCTAATCTGGGTTTTCTGTGGCCACTGGAGGAACAGTCTGCCACTCCAAAGAGCTGAGAAAGCATCTTGGGTCTACCATTTTCTTTCCCTAGAAGAAACAAGAAGGCACTGCTTACCCCACCCTACTTCTGTGATCCTAAAGAAATCTTTAAGAACATTACTGTGCACTTGAAGCAGGTTGTGGATTTCTGGTATCTTTTTCTTCCTCCTTTCCTGATCTTGTTCAGTGTTCATGGCATAGGTTTGGTGAAAGCTGCATATTACCTTGACGCTGGGACTCATGCTTGTAATCCTAGCATTCTGGGAGGCCCAGCAGGAAGATTCCTTGTGCTCAGGATTTCAAGACCAGCCTTAGCAAGAGTGAGGCACCATCTCTACTAAAAATAGAAAAATCAGACTGGCATGCTGGCACGCACCTGTAGTCCCAGCTACTTGAGAGGCTGAGCCAGGAGGATCTCTTGAGCCCTGAAGTTTGGGGTTACAGTGGGCTGTGATGACACCATTGTACTGTAGCCTGGGTGAAAGAGTGAAACCCTGTCCCTGCAGCAAGAAAAACTGCATATTAAAGATGTTTGGCCATACTGAAGACTTTCAGCTCTCACTTCTTTTCTCTTTTTTATAGACAGTGGTCAGTAGCCTGTTCCATTTCTTTTAAAAGAGACTTGAGTATATAAAAGCATTGTGTATTTTCTGATTACAGAAGTACTAACATGCCTATTTTAAAAATGGGAACAGGAACATGAAAACATCAGTGGGAACCCCTGGGAATGCCTGGTGATTCGCATGTGTGCACTGTTGATGTTGGCAGTTGACCTCCAGGCTCGCGTCCTGGCTGTGTCCCAGACACTGACTCCGTGTGGACTATCCTGCAGCGTGATGTTTTCCTTTAACTAATGCATCCTGCACATTACTTCGTGTCAGTGCACGTAGATATGTCTTTTCAAACCTGAGCGGTAGTCCACAGCACGTATGCACCTGACGTAATCCGTCACACACTCCCCGCCCCCCAGGACTCCTCCTTTTGCTTGTCCATGTGACACTTCTGCAAATGCCCTTGTCCTTGCAGTTTTCGAAGCCTTCTACTGACATTCCGTAGGATGCATTTCTTTTCTTTTCTTTTCTTTTTTTTGAGATGGAGCCTCAAGCTATCCCCCTGGGTAGAGTGCCTTGGCATCACAGCTCACAGCAACCTCCAACTCCTGGGCTCAAGCGAGTCTCCTGCCTCCGCCTCCCAAGTAGCTGGGAGCACAGGCGCCCGCCACAACGCCCGGCCATTTTTTGGTTGCAGCCGTCATTGTTGTTTGGCGGGCCCGGGCTGGGGATTCGAACTCGCCACCTTAGGTGTATGTGGCTGGCGCCTTAGCCGCTTGAGCCACAGGCGCCGAGCCGGATGCATGTCTTGAAAGGAATTTGGGGACAAAACATTGTTTTATTTTTAAATCACCTTCCAAAAAAACGTTGTGCTAAATTTTCTACAACAGTGTAACTAATTTCACCTATCCCTTGAACATCCTAAAAATCCTGTTCACTTTCCTTTGTCAGCCTTTTGTCCGTGTTATACTCTAGATTGGTGGTGTGGTTTCATGAAGGAATGTTTATGAAAATTGATCTTTCTGTCTGGCCTTAGGACAAAGATCACCCTCAAGTCAATTTATCAGAGCTAACCCTTCTGCTCTCAAGTCGTTTGTCATTTTGTAATTTTCAGAAGACTTGCACCGTTGGTTCAACAGGAAGAAAACTTCTTCCAAGGAGGCCTGTGGGGCACCTGAGCCTCAGGAAGGCAGCTCCGAAGAGCACTCGCCTCTGAGCCAGTTTACCACGGTGGACCGCGAAGCCATGTGGGCCGAGGTGGAGAAGGAGCCCGAGAAGTGCCCCTTGAGAGGTGAGCTGAGCGAGGACGACCTGCCCTACTATGTGGACCTTCCAGAAAGGACACCGCACAGCGGCCCAGACAGCAGCGAGCACACGGAGTCTGCAGATACAAGCTGCGGCTACACGGACAGCGAGAACACATCCTCCTTCTCCTCCCCTTCCCACGACCCACGGGAGCTGAGCAATGAAGAACACTGCTGTGCGCCCATCCCCCTGGGGGCCCGGGCGCACCCCAGGCGCGCAGCCCTGCTGGCAGCCTTCCATTCAGAACCCTTCAAGTCCGGTGCCAAGTTAAGTCTGGTGCGGGCGGACTCGGACAAGACCCAGGCTTCAGAGTCATTCTCCAGTGACGAGGAGGCTGACTTGGAGCTCCAGGCCCTCACCACGTCCCGGCTGCTGAAGCAGCAGCGGGAAAGGCAGGAGGCCATCGAGGCCTTGTTCAAACACATCCTGCTCTACCTGCAGCCCTATGACTCGCGGCGGGTTCTCTACGCCTTCTCGGTGTTAGAGGCCATGCTCAAAACTAACCCTAAGGAGTTCATCGAGGCCGTGTCCCAGACCAGCATGGACACCAGCTCCACTGCACACCTCAACCTCATCTCCAACCTCCTTGTTCGCCACCAGGAGGCCCTCGTTGGCCAGAGTTTCTACGGAAAACTCCAGACCCAGGCCCCCAATGTGTGTCCCCACTCCCTGCTCCTCGAGCTCCTCACCTACCTTTGCCTGAGTTTCCTGCGCTCCTACTACCCTTGCTACCTGAAGGTCTCCCACCGAGACATACTCGGCAACCGCGACGTGCAAGTCAAAAGCGTCGAGGTTTTGATTAGGATAATGGTGCAGCTGGTGTCGGTGGCCAAGTGTTCCGAGGGGAAGAACGTGGAGTTCATCCACAGTCTGCTGCAGAGGTGCAAAGTTCAGGAGTTTGTCCTCCTCTCACTGTCAGCGTCCATGTACACAAGCCAGAAGCGCTATGGGCTGGCCACCACCGACCATCGCTGGGCATTGCCTGAGGACAGCGTCTTTGAGGAGAGTCTCATCAATTTAGGTCAGGACCAGATCTGGAGCGAGCACCCGCTGCAGATCGAGCTGCTCAAGCTCCTGCAGGTGCTGATTGTCTTGGAGCACCACCTGGGGCGGGTCCACGAGGAGGCAGAAAACCAGCCAGACCTGACCCGGGAGTGGCAGAAGGCCCTTAACTTCCAGCAGGCCATCAGTGCCACGCAGTACGTGCAGCCCCATGCCCTCACCTCTCAGGGCCTGCTGGTGTCTGCAGTGGTGAGAGGCCTGCAGCCGGCCTATGGCTATGGCATGCACCCGGCTTGGGTGAGCCTGGTCACACATTCCCTGCCCTACTTTGGGAAGTCCCTGGGCTGGACGGTGACACCTTTTGTTGTCCAGATTTGCAAAAATTTGGACGACTTGGTCAAGCAGTATGAAAGCGAATCTGTGAAGCTCTCTGTCAGGTATGTTGAGCTCTTGGTGGCATCTTTATTAACCTTAATGAAGGTTTTTATAGTGAATGGCCATTTTGTCATAGATAATAGTCAGATGATGATTTCAACTAAATCTGAAGCCTATTTAGCATTGTCAAGAAGGGATACCAAGGAAGTAGATGTTCAGATTCTTTATTTTTAATTTCACACAGCTACCCTAGCTAGCTCAGTGTTGTAGGGCAAGTCAGCCAACTCTTCAGATTTTTTTTTTCTTTCTTTGAGACAGTCTGACCCTGTCCCCCAGGCTGGAGTACTGTGGCCTCATAACGCACTGCACAGCAACCTCAGTCTCTATGGCTCCAGCGATCTTGCTGACTTAGCGTAGCTGGGACTACAGGCACTTGCCACAACACGAAGCTAGTTTTTCTATTTTTAGTAGAGATGGGATCTTGTTCTTGCTCAGGCTGGTCTCAAACTCCTGAGCTCAAGCAGTCCACTCACCCCAGCCTCCCAGAGTGCCAGGATTATAGGTCTGAGCCACTGCACCCCACCACTCTTTGTTACTTTTCCAAAACAGAAATAAAAATGTTAATTGCCTTCACAAAAATTCTAAGACAAATTAAACCATATTTACAAAGCAATTCTGTGAATATAAAGTAGCACAAAAGATAACTAACATTATTATAAAGATATTTCTTTTATGAGAACCTAAGTTTATCTAAGATAGTCACTTCTCTATATATAAATTTGTACATAAAATTGAAAACCGTTATGGATTTATCCAAAATTCTCAAAACCAATTTCTCGTTTCTTCACCAAAGCACAACCTCCAAGAGGGAAAACATTTCTCCAGATTATCCACTTACTCTTTTGGAAGGTCTAACCACCATTAGTCATTTTTGTCTTTTGGAACAACCCAACCAAAACAGAAAGGTAATTTTTATTCCTGAGTTCAAGAAAATTTTCACATGTTGTTTTGTCTTTGTTGGGTTATGACTGTTTCACATAGCATGTACATTTAAACATAATGTATGTGAGTAATTATGTGAGTGGTGCAATTATGTGTGCAAATTGTACATGCATGTTATGCAAATATGTATGCAAATGAATGTGAGTAATGCAAATGTATGTGTAGGTAATGCAAATGGGCATGAAAATGTATGAGTGTGCATGTGATGTACGTTAAGTGACGCAAATGTGGTTGTGTTCTTGCCACACTAAAAACCGTATGGGATAAAATGTAAAGCCACTTAATTTGATTTTAGTCTTGAGTCACAGGCATTGCCCAGAGGGTTTTTTTTTTTTTTTTTAATAGAGACAGAGTCTCACTTTGTCACCCTCAGTATAGAGCGATGGCATCACAGCTCACAGCAACCTCAAGCACTTCTCTTGCCTCAGTCCCCTAGTAGCTGGGACTACAAGTGCTGCCACAATGGCTATTTTGTTTGTTTGTTTGTTTGTTTGTTTGCCAGGCCCTGCCAGGCTGTGTTCAAACCCACCAGCTCCTGAGCATGTGGCTGATAGCCTAACCAATGAGCTATAGGCGCCCCCTCCATGAGTTTTTTACTTGCTGTCATGATGTCCTTGAAATCTGAGTTAGAAGACTTTTAGCTGTTCATTGCTCTACCCTGTCTGGGATTAAGTCTTAGAGTACATCTAATGCTTTGGCTGAATGATTGCAAAAGTTTATAATTCAGAGCTTCAGTCTCACACCTGTTCCTTAAAAGAAACCCTGAGTTGAAATGTAGAATGGGAAGCACGTGCTTCCAGACCACCACGGGTATGACTTGCTTGGGAGAGAGTCTAACAGCCCAGACTTAATCCTGCCTGCTACTTCCCTGGTAGGAAGAGAAACTTAAGCTTCCAAAGACACAGATGCATCTTGTGTATTTATTCAATTTTTAGAACACTGCCATAGGTGATCCTACCAACTTGAGAAATGCCAGGAATGCCATTTTAGAAGAGCTGCCTCGAATTGTTAACACCATGGCCCTTCTCTGGAACGTTCTCAGGAAGGAGGAGACTCAAAAGAGACCCGTCGATCTCCTGGGTACCACAAAAGGATCCTCTTCCGTTTACTTCAAAACCACGAAAGTGAGAGATTTTCTCTGTGGTTTTGTCATTTATTTGGTCATGTATTTTACCACCATATATATATGTGTGTGTGTATATATGTATGTATGTATAGGAATACGTGTGAATAATCAAACAGATGAAACCCAAGTTGGAAGTAGAAACCTGTGGTTTGTTTATTATGAATAAGTTTGCTATACCTAGACCAGTGAAATTTGAGCAATTTCAGCCAATTTTCTTATGTTTTTCCCTCTGCCTTTATTTTTTTAGCTAAAAATCATCCATGGGGGTTGAGGTGGGGGGCGCACCTGAGTCTTTGCCTGTGGATTATGTGAGGACTGTTTTGCTTATTTGTGGTAGTGGATATCAAGAAAATTATGCATGGACCTTTGTTTCTTTTTACTCATCACCTTTTATTAGTGTTTGTGAATTTAATGTGTGACCCAACCCAACTCTTACTCTTTCAGCATGGCACAGAAAAACCAAAAGATTGGGTACTGCTGCAAGCATTTCTTTTAAGACGGTTCATCTCTATGTTGTACCTTTAATGGTGCCTCTGAAACGTGGGCCCATCAGGATGGAATGTTGAGAAAACTTTGAGTTATTAAAGTGTAGCACACAGCCCAAGCCTCTGGTCCCCACTGTTACTGTGTGTGGTGGCTCAGAATTATCTGCTGAATCTGACATCAGCTGAGTGAGTGCCCCAGTGCCAGGTGTGGCCTCAGGGCGTAGGTGAGGGGCCTGGTAGCCCTGTCATCTTACATTTAGGTCCTGCCATGCCCAAGTGGCTTGGGTCAGTTCCAGGGGTGCCTAGAAAGGAATTCTACTGTATTTCTAGCTGCTACAAGGACCTACCCTAAAAGATGTTCAGAAAAATACGTGTTGCTGAGTGAGAACAAAGATTTTCTGAACTTTTTTAGAGTAGCTTCGTATACTACTCTGAGCATCGATTTCCTCATCTGTATAAGGAGTCTGTTGCTAGTATCCTATCTCACAGGCTGATAGAGAAATTGTTATAATAGCTAATTCTTATTGAGCACTAATTCCTAGCCCTCCCGAAGGACTCAGGGCCATGGAGAGAGAGCTCCAGTGGTATCTCTAGAGCAGAAACCATGGTGGAATAGGGGGGGCACAGCTCCATGCCCTGCATCTAACGTGAAATGAACACGTGGGTGTGAGGACAGAGGAAGTGCTCAGCAAGTCAGTTCATCTGACACAGGCTCTCTGGATAAGCCAGTGCACAAGATGGAGTCTCCCACCTCGCAGCAGAGACAGACATTAGGCAGGGGAACGATGAGGAGGAGGAGTGCTTCAGAGAAATGCCACGGGCCCTGACAGGGTGTGAGCAGGACCCTAGCCTGGTCTGGAAGATGGGGCAACGAGCAGGGGCAGAGGGGGAGTTTCTGAGGTAGAAGGACTGAGCTGAGACCCCAGAGTGAGAGGATTTAGCTAGGGCAGGGTGTTTCAAGCTGGGCAAGCCAGAGGATTCACAGAGCAAGGATTATGGGTAGGAACTGAGAATTTCTCAAAGGGAGGGTGGTGAGTGATGTGCAGGGCTATGTTACAGGTTTGTTTTAAACTGAGTAAATAATAAAATTAGTTATGTGGTATGTATTTCTTAAAGCCAAGAAATAGCTTTTCTAATGACTGTAAACTCTTCCTCGTTGGTGGGATTTCTCAGCAGACGTCATGCTGACTTAGCTGCTTGGCTTCTCCTGGGTCACTGGCCTCTGCTAGGTGTCATGTGGCTTCCCAGCAAGACCCTGCCCTGCCTACACTGCCCAGCAGTGGTATTTGTCACCTCCTGAGACCCTCAGCTCAGCTGACCGGATGTCTCTGTACCTAAGCCACTCAATACACCTCCCATCTGGCATGCTGTGCTACTGTCACACATCCAGCTCCTGTAAGATGGGGCCTAACTCCTCCCTTTCTGGGGGTCTACCCAGCAGTGTAGCACCTTGGCAGGCTCTTGGTTGTTCTAGGAGGTGGTTGTTAAGTATATATAACGCTGATATTACTCTATAGTAACTTTTCCCCCCTGTTTTCTAGACCATAGGACAAAAGATTTTAGACTTCTTAAACCCCTTGACAGCCCATCTTGGAGTTCAGTTAACAGCAGCTGTTGCAACAGTATGGAGCAAAAAGAAAGCTCAGCGTCACAGCAAAATGAAGGTAGAGTTAAAAAGTTAAAGGAGTGATTAAACTTATTGACAAAGACCCACAAAAAAGTCACGTGGGACAAAGGTGACCAGGGAGGCCAACATGGGACACTAAGTATTTTCACTGTTTATTTTTATTTTTATTTATTTTTATTTTTTTGAGACAGAGCCTCAAGCTGTCACCCTGGGTAGCATGCCATGGCATCACACCTCACAGCAACCTCCAGCTCCTCAGCTCAAGCGATCTCCTGCCTCTACCTCCCAAGTAGCTGGGACTGCAGGCGCCTGCCACAATGCCTGGTTATTTTTTGTTTGCAGCCATTTGTTGTTTGGTGGCCCGGGTTGAAATCAAACCCACCAGCTCAGATGTATGTGACTGGTGCCTTAGCCGATTGAGCCACAGGCACCGAGTCTTCACTGTTTATTTTATTTTATTTTAGGGGAACAGGGTCTCACTCCGTCACCTGGGCTAGAGTACAGTGACGTCATCATAGCTCACTGTAACCTCAAACTCCTGACCTTGAGAGATCTCCCCCTTCAGCCTCCCAGTTAGCTAGGACTACAGGCATGTGCCATCAGGCTGGGCTAATTTTTATTATTATTACTTTTTTTTTTTGGTAAAGATGGGAATCTTGTGTTGGCTGTAATGTGTTGCCCAGCCTGCTCTCAAACTCCTGGCCCCAAGTGATCTTCCCACCTCAGCTTCCCAAAGCATTAGGATTATAAGTTGCCCACTTTTTATCTGCTGACCAAGCCTCATCCTCCAGGCTTTCAACCAAACCACCACATTCTTCTTGCTTTGTTCCCTCCATGCACTATTGAGGTTCCTACCTCCTTCCTCCTGCAGAAGGGCCTGCCTCACCCCCAGTGACTCCCTCGATGCTCGGCCTCTGTGGCCAATGCTGGCTCCCGCTCTCTAAGGAGACGAGTGAGCAGTTGGTGCCCAGGCCACCCTCCTTAGCACCTGCTGGCAAAACCTGATGCTGGTTGGCTTTCTCCCAATTTGTTTCCAGTACCGAATACTTTATTTCCACAGATGGAGTCCTTCACTCAGTTCAGTGGGAAATAGATATAAGCTGAGATTTCCTTCTGCAGTGACAACTAGTACAGAATGTTCTTTGTGTATCACTCTTGTTTTTATTTTCTCTCTGTGAGCTTTCATGGAATTTCTTTCTTTTCTCAGCAGATTGTCCCAGTGGCGAGTGCATCCCAGCTAACCCTTGTTGACTTGATCTGTGCACTCAGCACTCTGCAGACGGACACATTGCTGCACCTGGTGAAAGAGGTGGTAAAGAGGCCACCGCAAATCAAAGGGGACAAAGGAGACAAAGGAGACGAGGTGAGCCGCCTGGGGAATCAATCGGGTGGCATTCTTCATGACTCTTACAAGTCGAGTCTGGAAGGGAGGTGCGGATTGCCAGAGTAAGATGGAGCTCTCGGGGGTTATAAAATGATAGTGCTATTGCTTTGCTCTAGAGGACACCCTGTTAGGCTTCAGTGCCCCCTTTTCTAGGATGGGTGGGAAATGCTTGAGGTCCAAGACTGTGCCTCTCACCTTCTGTGCAACTAGTGGAATAAAATCTGTAGGAAGAGGAGATGGCATCTGCCTCAAGGAACTTGTAGCCTGACAGGTGTCAAAGATAAACAAAGCCTGATTGTAACTGAAGGTGGTGAAGGCACATGTGATTGGGAAGCTACTGCAGTGAGCTCAGGTCCACTGATGTGGACAGAGAATACCAGAGGGGAATGAGGAGTTGGGAGGGACAGAGCAGCGCCACAGGGGGAGTGGGAAACCACAGAAAAGCAGGAAGAGGGCGGGCTAGTCATTGCTGTAAGTGCTTGAGCCATCTGGGTCTGCTCACTGAGGCTTATGAGTTAGGCTCCAGAGCCCTCCCACAGAAGCTGGAGACAGAAGCCTTATCTTTCATGATGATTATATTTCAAAGGGAAGCCTCCCAGGTCCTTGAGAAAGACATTCCTGAGTCATGGGAGTCACACAAACCTCAGAGGGACAGAGGGGATATTTATCATTTTAAGCTTTTCTTTTTTTCCCCTAAACAAATGCTCTAAGAAGGGGAAGCTGGGGGCCTGTGGAAAGCTGTTGGCAGGAACAAACAGTAAATTATTTTGGCAACCTTGGGCTTCCTCGGGCAAACGCTTTAAGGGGAGTGGTATCCTCATCCACAGACACAGCCTTTCCTGGTAGACTGGTGCTGAAAGATGCAGTCCTTCCAGCCAAGGTCAGTACCTAGTCAAAGAGAGAGCTCAGAGGAGCACTGCTAGAGTTGGGTTAAGGGCAAGTCAAGGGAAAGTTTAAATTTGTGTGATTATTTATAAAAAGCACAAAATAAATGTCAGAGGACATAATTCATGCTACACACTTGGAGAAAGAAGACATTTATCTGTCTGCTGTGAAACCGAAGGCTTCTAGGGAATATCGTCAAAACAAGAAGCTCCTAGGTTTTCTGCTTATTTTTGCAGAGCAAGTGAGGGGTTTGTGTTGGAGAAAGACCTTTTTCAATTATTCAAATGGATTTGAAACAGGACAGACTGTGTGGTTTAACATTTTTATACTCATAGAGGGTTTTGCTTTTGATTTTTACTAAAACAGACCTCATTAAAAGTACAGGGGCTGTTTTGCTCTTAATTAATTTAATAGGAACCAGAATTTATTTCAACCTTGAAATAATTGCCTTCTCATCAAATAATTTAAAATTATACAGTTAATAAAAATTTGAAAATAAGTGGCCAGGCACGGTAGTTCACACATGTAATCCTACAACCCTGCAAGACCAGGGCAGAGGATCCCTTGAACTCAGAAGTTTGAGACCAGCCTGAGCAAGAGTGAGACCCCCTGTTTACTTAAAGTAGGAAAAAGTAGCCAGGCATTGTGGCAGGTGCTTGTAGTTCGAGCTACTTGGGAAACTGAGGCAGGGGGATCGCTTGGGCTCAGGAATTTGAGATTGCTATGAGAAGGCTGACACCATAGCATTCTACCTGGGGCAATAGAGTAAGACTCTGTCTCAAAAAGGAAAAAAAGAAGAAAGAAAGAAACTGAAAATTATTGGAATGGAAAATTAACGGAAAAGAAATTATTAAAAAATACACTTTTACTCAGATATTTATACACCTGTGTTCACTTCATTATTTACAATAACCAAAAGGTAGAAATGATCCAGGTGTATGCCGGTGGCTGTGTGGATAATAAACTGAGATGTGTGCCTGCAGTGGGGTGGTGCGCAGCCTTAAAGATGGAGGGGCTCTGACTCATGGATGAATCTTGAGGACATTATGTTGAATGAAACACACTACTCACGAAAGAAAGGACTAGGACTCTTCTTTCATATTGAAAAAACTTTAGGGGTCGGCACCTGTGGCTCAAGCAGCTAAGGCACCAGCCACATACACCTGAGCTGGTGGGTTCGAATCTAGCCTGGGCCCGCCAAACAATGGCAGCTCAACCAAAAAATAGCCGGGCACTGTGGCAGGCACCTGTAATTCCCAGCTACTTGGGAGGCGGAGGCAAGAGACTCACTTGAGCCCAGGAGTTGGGGATTGCTGTGAGCTATGATGCCACTGCACCCTATCCAGGGCTACAGCTTGAGGCTGTCTCAGAAAAAAAAAAGAAAACTGTTGAGATTGTTTATTACTCTCTCACTTAAAAGGTATCAAGGATCAACACAGAAGACTTCTATTATGTGAGGATTTCTCCCTGCTGGGAAGTAAGCTATCAGTTCTTCGGGGGACACCAGATAGGTATTCTCCAGTTCAGTTCCCACACTGTCAGGCAGAGCCACATGACCCCATCCCCAGGAGCTCACCCCCGAACCCCTGACTGGCCAGCTGCAGGTTGGGGTTCCCATGACCCCCCCTTTGGGTCTGGTGAATTTGCTGAAGCATCACAGAATTAGGGGAAACACTGACTCACATTTCCCACTTTATCCTAAAGGATATTATTGGTTTGGCAATCTGTTCTGTGCTCTTGGCTGAATAATGAGCAGACGACAGGCCCCGTTTGATTGGCCCCCCTCAGGTGTTGCCATCCAGCCACTTCAATGACATGGAGTTAGCCTTAGGTTACTCTGGGTCACTTTCCAGGCCTTGTGCCAGGAGCCTGCTAGGGAATTTCCTGTTGTGGATCGCAAGGAGCGCCTCCTTCCCCCAGTGGTGGCAGTTGCTTGGGGCAGCATCAAGGCCGGACACCCTCCTTCTTCAGGAGGAGCAGTTTCTTGAGACAGCACCAAGGTGGGGTGCCTGCCAGAATCCTCACTATCTGCCTAACAGGTCTGGGAGAGACATTCTCTTCCCTGAGGCCTAAAGTACTCAGTAACTCCAGAAGTATAACAAAAGACTGTGGGAGTTAGGAACTAGCTACCGTGGCCAAGAAGAGATATAAGTGTATCATATCCCAGTGGTCTAATTCCATTTATGTGAGAGACCTAGAGCAGTCAAGTTCATAGAGACAGAAAGTAAGAAGAATGGTGGTGATGGTGGTCTGGGGCACAGGAGAGGGAGTCTCAGCTCAGGCTGGTGAAGTCCTGGAGGTGGACTTCGGTGCTGGCTGCACAGCAGTGCGAGTACACTAAGTGCCCCTGAGCTGTGTGCTTGAAAATGTTTTTAAAATGGCAAGTTTACGTATTATCTCGCCACGATAAAGAAGTTTTCATAATATAAAAAAGGAATATCATTTTAGATTTTAAGGGCATCTCAGTGGGCATGGTTGAGCAAAAGCTGAACTTAGGAGTCAGGACTCTTTTTTTAAGCCATTGTTTTACCCCATGGTGGGAAAAGTGATCCCAGAATCTCTTTAGCAGTTTTTATAGATGTGCTTGCCTTGGAATAGAACTCTCCGTCCCATTTTGCACCTACTCTGAAAGGGCCTTGCAGGTGGCTCAGTCCCTGAGGGCTCCACACTGTCCCTTGTCCTCGGGGCACTGATCCTGTCATTCCAGTGTTTATTGAACATGGAGTGGTAGGGGATTCTAAATAGAGGGAATCTATTCCTACCCTCAGTCCACCTGTATTCCAGGTCGGAAAAGTAGTCGAAAGAGAAGGGAAGCCGCCCTAAAAATTAACACTGAGAGGCCAGGTTGTGGGAACAGCCGACGGCCTAATGGGATATGAAGGGACACTTAGGTCTTCCACTAGCTGTGGGGGCTCTGCCCTCGGGCCCCCGAGCATGTGGTGTTGGCCTGTTGCATTTACTCTTGTACATAAATGTTAGTGATAGAGGCCAGGAGAGAGGAGCAGGGGTGAAGGGCAGTCAGATCCTCAACCAGTTGTATTTATGGCTCTGAGCAAGTCTTTGGCGGCCGGAAATGACCCTCCAGGCAGTGGTCCATGCCGCCTGCCAGCTTTGCTGCCACCAAAGCCCAGGGAGCTGTCCTCCTGCCCTGGCTTTTACAAACACAGGATGTTTTTAGATTTTGTTTTTTTTAATTTCTATAAATATCTGCAATTTCTAATCTTTTCCAGGCTAAAAAGGAACTAGATCTCATCTGGCTGACTGGTTTTTGGCGGTTCAGATAACACAGCTACATTTTGTGGTTGTTCAGTGAATTAGCTCCATTTCTACAAACAGCTTTTTACAAACCAGGAGTGGGGAAAAAAATGTATGTTTTAGAAGAACCAGTTTCCTTTTTTTTTTTTTTTGAGACAGAGTTTCACTTTGTCGTCCTTAGTAGAGTGTTGTGATGTCACAGCTCACAGCAACCTCCAGCTCTTGGGCTTAGGTGATTCTCTTGCCTCAGCCTCCTGAGTAGCTGAGACTTATAGGCTCCCACCACAATGCCCAACTTTTTTTTTTTTTTTTTTTTTTGCAGCTTGGCCGGGGCTGTGTTTGAAACTACCACCCTCAGTATATGGGGCCAGGGCCTTACTCACTGAGCCCCAGGCGCAGCCCAGAAGAACTAGTTTCTAAGTAGTTCCAGCCACTTGGGATTTAGGAGAATTGTCTGGGCTGGGTATGACGGAATCTTTTAAGCTAAGAATGAGAATCCTGGCCCCCACCTTTCTGTTCAGGGAAGTTCACTTGTGATGCCAGATTTTCCCTAAAGGCTTGTTGATAGTCTGGAATGGACAGTAGGTAAGCAGAATGAGAAATCACCATAGAAGTCTACTAAGGGGCCACTGATAATTTGGGAGCTCAGGGGATATGTTTGTTTTCATTGTGTGTGAGGGATGCTATTACGTCCGTTGCTATATGTATCTAAAAGGATCCCTTGGCTGAAATCTTTTGCTTGGTTAGGATGCAGATCTGTTTCATGTTTGAATTCCTTTTTAGCCTATTTCCTACCAATGTGGAGTAATTGGTTTTGCTTAAATTTTCAGAAATCGCCCCTTGTTGACATCCCTGTGCTGCAGTTCTGCTATGCTTTCGTCCAGAGGTAATACAGTCCCCGCAAAGACTCTCCTAAATTATAGGCGCTATTGCAGTGGCTGTGACTAACAGCTATGGCTTTATTTCTTGATTCTTGGAGAGCCCTGGTTCAGAAAATAGCTTAAACTTTTCTTAATTTCTTCCCAAGGCATAGAAATGCCCTGATGATCTTTACTTTTCCTTCTCCAGAGATCCGATGTGACGTTTTGAAATGCATGTGCTCTGTGTTGATCCCTTTATGTCAGTGAAGGATTATGTAAGGTCTGTCAAATTGTAAAAGATTCAGATGTCACTAAAACCCACACATAGGGAAGTGCTGAAGACCTCTTTCAGGAAAAAGAGAAATGATTCTTCTTGGTGGTGTTCTCAGTGCCCGCCTGTGTTTTTTGCTAGATGGCTTCAACTCTGGTTGACTGACCTAACTGTCCTTATGAAGCAGTCTCATCTAAAGGTGGTCTGGAAGGGGGACTCTACAGATTTTTCTGCTGTGGGAATGTTAGAATCAGCATTGGCCCCCAGCTTTCTATTTGGGGAAATGCAGTTATGACGCCAAAGACGCTTACTGGGCCTTTTTCACACCCCAAGTGCAGCTCTCAAACCCCTCCTCTGTGCTGGGCTTTCCCTGTGGCAATGTGAGGGGGAAAGGGGTATGGACCACATCTCTAGGAACCCTCGGTGTCCTTACAGACCCATCAGGAGTTCCATAGTAAATAATTCTGGGCTCGGCACCTGTGGCTCAAGTGGCTAAGGCATCAGCCACCATCACTTAAGGTGGCAGGTTCAAATGCAGCCTGGGCCTGCCAAACAACAATGATGGCTGCAACCAAAAAATGGCCCGGCGTTGTGGTGGGCCCCTGTGGTCCCAGCTACTTGGGAGGCGGAGGCAGGAGACTCGCTTGAGCCCAGGAGTTGGAGGTTGCTGTGAGTTATAATGCCACGGCACTCTACCCAGGGGGACAGCTTGAGGCTCTGTCTAAAATAATAATAATAATAATAATTCTGACACCCAGGTGTGGTCTCCTTGGCTCACATAGATAACGTTCCTTAGTTACTTTCACTCACCACATCCTGAGGTTACAGGAAGGTAAACTGAGGACCATAGTCCCCGGAGTCCCTGGGTGTTAGGGTTAAATCCAGACCAGGCATTACTCCTTCATCAACAAGCATCTTTGTAGAGATGACTTGGTATCCAGAGGCCTTCCTCATGACAGCGAATACTTATTATACTAGCCAGCGTACATCGTAGTGGCCTAAGTGATACCTGAACTTTCCTGGAAGCTGCAGGTTCGATTTTTATCATTCTCTTTCTGCAGAGGAGGAACTGCCAAGGCCGCATAGGAGGAGGTAGGTTGGACAAGCAGGACTTGGTCCTGTGCTGCCTCACTTTGTGACAGTACTCTCAGAACCCTCGCTGCCCGTGAGGCTTGCTTGAGAACTACCAGAGAGGGGAAACCACTTTCCTGGCGGGAAGGCCCTGGCCTAACACTTTGCAGCCTTCTGCCAGATGAAGCCATGCTACCAGCCACAGTGGGGAAGCAGAATGTTACTACTGGAAAGGCCTGAGATATCAAGCTTGGTCGTCCAGCTTAAAGCTTATTTCATTTACAGACAAAGAGACCAGAGTATCAACCCTGTTAACAGCAGGATTTTAGGTCCCCAAACTTGACGTGGTCACCAGAATACCAAAATTATCTTGTATGTATTATAATAAAGGAGAAACAGGTCCTTCAGGCATGCTGTTCCCCTCTTCTTCCTAACTGCCAGGATCCTAAATGTGCTTCTAAACAAATGTTATTTTGACTTGTTCATAGATATTTTTTCCTATTTTTTAATAGGCTCCCAGTTACAGCCTTGCAAGAGAACTTTCCTTCCCTGTTGGGAGTGTTGAAGGAATCCGTACAGTTGAATCTTGCTCCTCCTGGGTATTTTCTGCTTCTCAGGTAACATGTCACCACATTGGCAGCGACGTCGTTTTTTCTATTGGAACATATTTTATTTCTGCAGTGTTTTTGATCTGAAGCTGCTTGTGTCTCAACAGCATGCTGAATGACTTTGTAACAAGGACTCCCAACCTGGAAAGCAAGAAGGATCAGAAAGATCTGCAGGTCTGTACCAGAAAGGGTTCAGCAAAATGCTGCTGAGTAGCGTCGTCCACCTTTAGGGGCAGCAGACAGGGACTCAGCCAGAGTCTGAGCTGAGCTGTGCGTTTGTTCTCAAGTCTCACTTCCTCCGCTGCTGTCTCTGGGGGTTTTCTGATGAAGGTTCTATGTGACACTTGAGCAGTTGACCATGGGATTTACAAGCGCCCCCTCCTTCTCCCCATTGTATGCAGTTTGCAGAGCTCACTGGATAACTGGGATTAAAAATAACTCCCTCTGCACATGGCTTTCTTGCCTTAAACCTTTTTTTCCCCCCATGTTGAGGCTCTGTCTCAAAAAAAGAATGTTATATCAATTACATGTTATAATATTTTGGATATTCTGGGTTCAATAAGACATTAAAATTAATTTCATCTTTTTCTTTTCACTTTTTAATGTGACTCCTGGAAAGCTTAATGTTGTTATAAATATGTGGCTTACAGTTGTGGTCTGTATTATATTTCTATTGGACGGTGCTATTTAAGGCACTTAAAATCCTTTTCCTTAACTAACTTCCTTCTTTCTTCTGATTGCTCTCAGGAAGTCACTCAAAAAATCCTAGAAGCTGTGGGGAACATCGCTGGCTCTTCCTTGGAACAAACCAGCTGGCTTAGCAGAAACCTGGAGGTGAAGGCCCAGCCTCAAGCCTCTCTAGAAGAATCTGATGCTGAGGAAGATTTGTATGGTGCGTGTAGGAAACTCAAAAAATAGTGCCCACAGTCAGCTAGTGGTTCTGTGTGTTCCTTAAGAAAGAGCTTAGGTGTATTCGTTACAAAAAAGAGAAGAAAGCGTGTGACATGCTTCATAAGTCATTAACTTGATTATAAGATTATTTCACAATGTATATGTATGAGGGCTGTCTGGAAAGTATCCAGCCATGTAATATGAAAAATAGTATTAATGATGGCCAGACACTTTCCAGACAGCCCTCATGTATCAAGACATCAAGTTGTAGCCTCAAATACACAAGTATATTTTTTTTAGGATATAAAAGTATAAGTTTATATTACAGGGAAGAGAGTGGGGGAAAGAGATGAGAAAGAGAAGAGGGGGGCGTGAGAGAAACGAAGATGAGGGGGAGAGAGGAAGGACTGCCAGCAAGTACACCTTGTCAGTTATCCCTCAGGAAAGCTTGCAGGCAGGGTGTGGAGAATTTATCGGAAAATTTTAAAAAGTTTAAACATAGGAAGAAACAAACTCCCTCCTTAGGTCTGTCTAATTCACCCACGCTCCTCCCCCAGATTCATAACTAAATAACTACTATACTATCTGTTTTTACTTCTTACAGCGCAAGTTGTATATATGATAAACAGTGGGATTCCAAGATCACATCCCAGGTGACCTATGCCACCACGTTAAGCCTTTAACTGAGCCTAGAGAGCATTCCAAAAGTAACTTCCTGAGATAGTTTACATGGAGTTGGTGATAGTAATCTGTGTGGGATAAAGGCAATAACAGTGTTTTTCTTTTTGCACAACAACTTTGTTGTATATCTCGTTTCTGATTAACATACCTTTGCCTTTCATGATTGCAGCCCATTGCCCAGCCTTATGTCATAGCTTCCTGGGATGCTGGTCAGGAGACTCAGAGTCTGATCAGTGTACCCAGACCAGGGATCAGCTCAAGACTGTAGAGGAGTCTGAATTAAATGAATGGACAGTGTAGACTGTCAGTTGCCAGTGCTCTGAATCTGTCAGTCAGGCTGATCTTAGGTTTTTATAACCACTGCAGTGAGGGAGAAATTGATAGCATCACAGAGTCAGGGAGCATACTTAGAGAGCTTTAGGGCTTTGGCTGAGTTGTTTTGTAGCCTATCTTTCTAGGTAGGGAGCCAATTGGGACTGTATAGTTACCAACTTTAGCTTGGTGGGAGGGCATGAGATGAGAGGTGTCCAACCTTTTTTCTTCTCTGTTGGACATTGAAAGACAAACAGTCATCTTGGGTCACACACTAAATACACAAACATTAATGAAAGCTGATGAGCAGAAAAAGATCTCTGCATAACGTTATAATAACTCCTACCACAGATAAAATAGTCCCCACAGAATCCGAATGTAGCCTGTGGGCTGCAGCTTGGGCACCCCGGTTAGAGTGACTCTTGGTGAACAAGCTGCTGGTTTTGATAAGTGAGCTATTTTGGTTGGTGAACATTTTGGGGGTCTTTTTTCCAGGATTCAGTATATCTTGGGGTAAGTGATTCTTTTTTGCTAGTTCTCAGTAATATTTAACACAGGGAAAGAAGGCATGTTTGGTACCAGTTTTATTTCACATAGGGACAAAAAATTCTGTCTGTTCTCAGTAGCACAGTATCTGCCACAGAGTAAATGTTCAAGAATCATTAGCTTTTATTCTCTCAAAATCATTAGCAGTAGTTACACCAGCAGAAACAAAGCCACATTCACTATTTTTAACATACAAGGGGGAAAGTGTCAGTAAGTCAAGGCTCTTTCTCACACTTTGGGTGGCTGAAGCAGGAGGAATTGCTTGAGGCCAGAAGTTTGAAACCAGCCTGGGCAACATAGTGAAACCCTGTCTCTACAAAAAGTAGAAAAACTTGTTCAGGTATGGTGGCTCAGTCCTAGCTCCTCAGAAACAAAAACAATAAAACAACTTTTTGGCTCATGTGTATAAAAAGCCCAACTTTTTTTTTTTTTTGAGACAGAGCCTCAAGCTGTCTCCCTGAGTAGAGTGCTATGGCATCACAGCTCACAGCAACCTCCAACTCCTGGGCTCAAGCGAGTCTCCTGCCTCAGCCTCCCAAGTAGCTGGGACCACAGATGCCCGCCACAACGCCCGGCCATTTTTTGATTGCAGCCATCATTGTTGTTTGTTGGGCCCGGGCTGGGGATTCGAACCCACCACCTTAGGTGTACATGGCTGGCTCCTTAGCTGATTGAGCCACAGGCGCCGAGCCCAGAATAGTTTATATGTACTGAAGTTTTCCAGCATGCCAAGCTTTGTGCTAAATACATTACATGACTTATCTCGTCTAAGAACCTTTACAATGACTCCAGGAGGTAGGCATTATGAATATCTACTTTTTACACATGAGGAGACTGAGACACAGAGTTGATGACTGACTTGTCCAAGGCCACATAGTGAGCAAGTGACAAGACCCGTGTTTTACAGCCCTGAGTAATATTGTTTCCCCAGAATCCCATCATGGATACTTAACTCAACAGGAAAGCAAATGTTCTACAAGCACAGACAGGAGCTTCCTTCATCCACTATAGGACTTCAGTGCTGGCTCATGAACTTGGTACGTCTGTGACTTTGAGAAAGTCACCTAACCCCTGTGAAACTGTTTCTCCATCTATATAACTGTAGCAATTTTCCTGCCTTGCCTTCCTTAGATTTATGAGTATAAAAGATAAGAGTATATAGGGAAAGTTAAAGTTTTTGTAAAATGTAAAATGTTATGCCAGTGTCAGGAATTGACATCATGAGTAATAATCTGTGAGGTTTTCCAACTAAATCAAACCCCGAGCAAGCCATTCCCATTTCTACTCTTTGTGACTGTATGAACACTTAGGTGCTAGCCACATTCTCTGAACTGTCCATCTGCATCTTTAAAGTGTCATTGGAACAGCCCTGGGAAAATCACTGGCTTTGGGGATATCAGAGAGCTGAGTAAATCCAGTGAAAGCTTTATAACATGTCTCCAGTTTTGAAAAATCACATCCTACCTATCACAGAAGTCGTGGTGCAGATAAACTTCAGATAGTATACTTGAAAATGGCTTGCGCAGTGCCTGCCTCCTAGTAAGTACTCAAAGGATGGTGGATTTTTTTGTGATTGGGGTTGTTCTTCTTGGGGGGTGGGCAGGGTGCCAAAGGGGAGAGAGGCAGCAGCAAGGGGCAAGGGATTTGGGCAATTGGGACTACTTTGCCATAGGGCTTGCCAATTTCCTGAATCCTCAAAATAGAGGCATGCTTTTGAAACATAGCTGCCTCTTACTCACACAGGAGAGTTTTATGCACAGGGCTGTGTCTGTAGGTTATTTCTGTTTCCCAGAAATGTTGGGAAGAGGCAGGGGAATGAAGCCCAGTTAAAGGCCCTCTTGTTCCACCATCCTTCACCTCCCTGACATGCAAATGATTTAGCAGCAAAGCAGACAAGAGTCTCTGAGCAAGAAATATCCCAATGTACACGTGGGGGACAGGGGAGCAGAAAGGCCAGAGAAGCAGGGGAGAGGAACAGTCTTGAAAGTCCCATGTAAAGTTCTTTTAAAAAATTGTTACTTTTTATTCCAGTAGATTTAGGGAGTACAAGTGTTTTTTGTTACATGGATGTTACTATGTTGAAGTCAGGTCTTTTAGCATACCCATCACTGGAAGAGTGTACATTTGTATCCAAAAGGTAATTTTTCATCCTCTCTCCTGTTCTTTGGTTCCAGTGTCCATTACACTACTTTATGACTGTGTATACCCATTGTTTAGCTCCCACTTATAAGTGAGATAAAAAATATTGAATGTTTTGGGCAGTGCCTGTGGCTCAAAGGAGTAAAGCGCTGGCCCCATATACCGGAGGTGGGTTCAAACCCAGCTCTGGCCAAAAATCTGCCCAGTTAAAGGCCCTCTTGTATTATATGTATGTATGTATATATATAATATATATATAATGTTTTCACAAAGTATACATGTTCCACATGTTCATTGGCATCACTGAACTAACGCAGAGGAATACATAAAATGAATTCCTCATCCTCTGTGAAGTAAGTAATATTAACAGCCTAGGTCGGAATCTTCCCATATCCTTCTTTGTGCACATGCCCATATGTGGGCAGGTAACACATCTGTAGGGGATTTTGTTAATTGTATTAGAATGGCATTGTTATACATATGTTTCTCTGCAGCTTGGCTTTGCACTTGACAGGTGCATCACAGACACATCCATAGTTGTAGATCTGGCTTATCTTTTCAAATGGCTGCATAATCGTCCATAGTATGACTATACCAGAATTTATTTAACAATGCATCTATTGATAAGCTTTTTTTTTTTTTTTTGAGACAGAGTCTCACTCCATCACCCTGGGGTTGAGTGCTGTGGTGTTATAGCTCACAACAACCGCAAACTCTTGGGCTCCAGTGATTCTCTTGCCTCAGCCTCCCAAGTAGCTGGGACTACAGGTGCCCACTGCAACTCCTGCCTATTTTTTTTAAGAGATGGGGTCTCACACTTGCTTAGGCTGGTCTTAAACTCCTGAGCTCAAGCAATCCACCCACCTCAGCCTCCCAGAGTGCTAGGATTACAGGTATGAGCCACTGCACCCAGCATATTGATGAGCATTTAGGATTTTGTATTCCTTCTCCTAAGAAAGGAGAACATCCTCATTCATCCAAATATATCGAACAGTGTTGGTGGGAAAGACTACTGGTTCAAAGGCTTTTAATTTACCTATGACAAGATTCCTTGGCTGATATTCATAAATGGCATTCTGATTCCTTCCTCTTTTTGTTTTCTTTCTTTCTTTCTTTCTTTCTTTTTTTTTTTTTTTTTTTTTGGTTGTTGTTGAGACCTTGGCATCATAGTTCACAGAAACCTCAAACTCTTTGGCTTGAGCAATCCTCTTCCCTTAGTCTCCCTAGTAACTGGGACTACAGGCACCTACCTCAATGCTCAGCTAGTTTTTGTATTGTTTTTTTACTACAGACAGGGTATAACATTTGCTGAGGCTGATCTCAAACTCCTAAGCTCAAGCAATCCACCCACCTGGGCCTCCCAGAGTGCTAGGATTACAGGTGTGAGCCACTGCACCTGGCCCTGATTCCTTCCTCTTATCAAAAAGTTTGCTATCGATATGTTAAGAAGATTCCATTTGCCTTCCCAATAATTTTTTTTTTTTTGAGACGGAGCCTCAAGCTATCCCCCTGGGTAGAGTGCCATGGCATCACAGCTCTTAGCAACCTCCAACTCCTGGGCTCAAGCGAGTCTCCTGCCTCAGCCTCCCAAGTAGCTGGGACCACAGGCGCCCGCCACAACGCCCGGCCATTTTTTTGGTTGCAGCCATCATTGTTGTTTGGTGGCCTGGCTGGGGATTCGAACCCGCCACCTTAGGTGTACGTGGCTGGTGCCTTAGCTGATTGAGCCACAGGCGCCAAGCCTGCCTTCCCAATAATTGATCTATAGTCCCATAGGAAAGGACTGTTGTAAAGAATGAACACCAAGGATGTGATTTCTCTTCGGTGGGATCCCAGAAAGAGGTAGGTTGTAATTTATCAAACTGGACCAAATTCTCCTGAGGCCTTCCTTCATTAATCCAGTCTAATTATTATTCTACCCATTCTACCCATTATCCCCCTATTCCCAATCATGAAAAACAGAAAGAAAATATATTTCGTTGGCAGCAAACACGTTACGGTTCTCTCTCAGATAAAGTTCCTTTTGCGAGTCGGTACAAAACAACTTAGAAAGACTGAAATAGTTAGGGGAACGTTGAGTTAACAGAAAATGAGGAACATCAATCTGCTTTACTGAATGAATTTTGTTTGGTACAAGTATTGCCGAGTGCTGCAATACTTTAAGCAACCCAAGGACATGGTGGGGACATGGGTGTTTACTGTAAAATTCTTTCACATTGGTAAATCACAATGTTACGATGTTCACATGTGATTTGATTTATAGAAATTCTGGTCACATAACACTTTCCAGGCAAATAAGATCTGTATCAAGGTACTTTGTCACATGCATGGCACTTTATGTTTTTTCAAAGCACTTTCACAATCCATTTCCACCCCTACAGCATCTTTGTATGACAAGACTCACTCTTCTCATTTGACAACAGAGATAATTAGGCTTGGAGAGGTAAACATTCCTCGAAAGTCACATACATAATTAGCAGCAGAGCTAAAATTTGAATTTGGGATTTCTTGTCCAACATTCTTTCCACCTGAGGAAGAAGGTGTAACATGAGATCCTAATTCCATTTCTCATTAGGCATCTGCTTGAGTCTCACTTGGCCTAACCAGATTTCTCGTTTACTCTAGGCATGTGGGTCCGTGCTTTTATTCATGGCTGACTTAACATTGATTCAGCACCAGTAATGTGCCAGGTGATCTAGAGACCATTGAATTAAATCTGGTTGCTGCCCTATAGTTCCCAATCTCAAGTCATTGAAGCCCAATCTAAAATACTTATCACTCTGCACAGATAGTACAGACTTACAAGAACCGGTCTCCTCAGCTCGGTACCTGTAGCTCAGCAACTAGGGCACCAGCCACATACATCAGAGCTGGCGGGTTCAAACCCAGCCTGGGCCTGCTAAACAGCAATGACAACTACAACCAAAAAATAGCCGGGCGTTGTGGAGGGTGCCTGTAGTCCCAGCTACTTGGGAGGCTGAAGCAAGAGAATGGCTTAAGCCCAAGAGTTTGAGGTTGCTGTGAGCTATGACGCCACGGTACTCTACCCAGGGTGACATAGTGAGACTCTGTCTCAAACAAAAAAAAAAAAAAAAAAAGAAGGAAAGAAACAAAGAAACAAACAAAAAGCATAACAGAACTGGTCTCTCTGAGCTTTTTTCTCACCATTTTTTCTCAGGACTCCCAAGGGAATTTCTTCTGATGGGCATGTCCCATAACTGGTCTCTGAGTAGCTCTAACAAACAGCACCTTATGTTGCCCAACTTATTGTTGAAAAAGAATGCATAAATTTGTTTACTCTTCCAGAATAACACATAGAGGCCAGCTTTTTTTTTTTCCCTGAGAAGTCAGAAGTACAGTTCACCCAACATTTAATTACTTGAAGCACAATAGAATGCTCTCTATGGCCCTAAAAAGGCCATGGTCAAGGAGATGGTCAATGCAGGGAAGTAGTCTGCTATAGAGGTTCTACTACATTCTTAGGGAATTTTTCTTTTTTTTTTTTCTTGAACTGTCATTTTTTTTTATTTATTTTTTATTGTTGGGGATTCATTGAGGGTACAAGGAACCAGGTTACATTGATTGCTTGTGTTAAAGACCCTCTTTTTTTTTTTTTTTTTTGAGACGGAGCCTCAAGCTGTCCCCCTGGGTAGAGTGCCATGGCATCACAGCTCATAGCAACCTCCAACTCCTGGGCTCAAGCGAGTCTCCTGCCTCCGCCTCCCAACTAGCTGGGACCACA